>JXPZ01001657.1:0-61524 GCA_001014575.1 Themira minor
ATAAACAGAAAGCAAAACAATAGCAAAATCAACGTTAAGAAAGTACCATAACAAAGTTACGTACCAATTATTGTGGCTTGGTGTAGAAAAAAATGCACACACTCACAAAAAACTTGCTTGGTTCGATGTTTCTTTAAGAGTAATCAATATCATTGAACTAATAAAAACATTGACCAGGCCCATGTTAATACTTTCACTAGTTTTTATAAGTTAATTAATAGAATTAATAGAATAGAAAACAAGAAAAATCAAAATGAGGAAAAAAAATAATCAAATTAGTAGTTTTGTCAAGCCGTTCTGAAAATGTCTTTTCTGAACATTAAAAATCTACTATTGTATATGATTACAGTTTGACACCTTATTTAAAACCACATATTAAAATGTAAATGAAGATGCCAAATGGTTGTTTGTATTTGTTGGGAAAATCCTTTTTAAGTGTCCGTCATAAAGTTTCATATATGAAGAAATTGTAGTCCACATCCAGTTTTACGTAATCCAGCTAGAGGGTACCGCAAATTCGACTAACATGTATATTATTCAAAGAGCGCAGAATTCAATTCCTAGGAGAATCTTCAAACGCGATGATATGTAATCTGTGTATTCAAAGACCTCAAAAAACCAGTTGTTGTTGATGTCATCCGGAGCAATAGTATAATATACAATAAGAGATAAAACAGCCATGTTAACTCTCCGGTTCTTAAATTAATTGACAACATCATGCATGTTAGACGTCTGAAACGTATCCATTCATTCGATTTTACCAAATATTTTACCTCATTACCTCTTTTTGAGTACCTAGAAAACTCTGAGTTAACTCCTAGACGTACTCAGGTTTTTCCACATTGTCTGGCAAATGTACACTATAGCACAGAGCAAATAATACATAGAGAGTTCAGACTACCCCGTCAATCGAAATGGTTGTTCTCATGTCTCCGCACTGCAAAATTTATTTTCTGACAAGTGTAAGCGATAATCGACACAACATTAAGAGTGTCTGGTTGAGCGTGAGGGTACAATTTCATTGATATAAAGAAGATGATATGAACAAGATGAAGTTCTGCCTTTCCTTTTCGCAATCGCACTCTTATTCACACTCTCAGTGTTGTGCCGGTTACACAGCTTGTAGATAATAAATTAATCGGGATTAACGGCGTAGTCTGACTGTTATGCCCGAGTGGTTTTTTATCTTCGAGTATTTGAAAAAAAAAAGTGTGATGGGAAAGAAATTCAACTAGCGGCACTATACAACATATATTAAAGATTTATTTATTTATTTACTAAAAATTTATATATAAAATAAAATATTTCTTCTTAAACTTATTTGAATTTTACAAAGTTGTGAGTTTTCATACTATATGTAGATACATGGTTGCAATAGCTTCACATAAACCTTAAATATTTTTAACATCCATGTTGAAGTGATAAAGTTTGTAAAATTCGCTTAATATGACTACAAGTATTTAAACGTGATTTAATTCCTAGAGAGAAAGCTACTGTTAATATTTCTACAACATATTCATGTAAAAGGATAGTAACTTCACTTAAATTATCTACTGCCGTACACGCAACAGAGGAGTTATCGCTCCGTAAACATTTAATATATGAATTAAGGGTGCATTGATTTATGTATGAAGATCCGGGATTATGTTTTAGGTGCCTTATTAATAAAATGAATGCGTTTGAACGGATTTGAGCACTCTGTGAAAATATTAGCTCGAGTAAACGATCAAAGAGGTCGCTGAGTAACGAAAAACGTTTAGAAGTTATGCTTTCAATTTCCTGTAAAGGACCTAATATAGAATCTTCACTATTAGAGTGTTTAATTATATGTATTAAGTTAAGATAGTGAGGTGAAACAATAAGTGACTTCCTATTTAAATGGGGATAATATACAGATGGACTGAATTCGTTTGATTCTTCGTCGATTGTTATTACATTATCGCTTTTCATTTCAGTGTGATTTTCTAAATAAATTTCTAATTTCACATCATTCCTTCTAAGTACATTAGAGGATATGTCACTATGTTGTAATAAGGCAATACGTTGCAAAAGCACTTGCAATGATGTAACCGAACGAAATTTAGCAGATAAGTCCATTAATGTTGTGACATACCTATCCAAAAATGATTTAGAACTTGAAGGATTTGTATGAATATACTTTTGTAAAAGTTCAACAAACTTTACAAGTATTTGATATATATCTTTAATATGAATGTATGTTTTAAGAAATGAAAAAAAATATTCTACACAATTTAAAAAATCCGTTTTATATACATCATCGAATATTAAGGGTTGTAGCAATTCTAATATTCGTAAAATTTGAAGAAACTTTTGGAAACTGTATCCGTCTCGAATAGTTTTAATATTGAGCTGAACTCTTTCCTGAATTACTGATATTAAAAGACCTAGTTGGCGCAAAAATAAACCTGGATGTGAAGAAGCTAATTTTCTTATAAGCAGCTCTGAATCGGTGGACAACGTTTCAAAATCTTTCTTAAGAATTAAATTTCCCAAACAAGTTATCAAACTATTTGATACTTTGTCCGCTTGACATCCTTTTAATGTTTGCAATTTCGATGCCTTTTCAGTTTCAATAAATTTAATAAATTTAATCGATGGATATATAAGATAGATTTGATGAAAAATCTTTTGCTTTAAATTATTGTGCGCAGAATGCTTTTGGACACAATCAACAATGTTTACAATGTTATTAAATTTCTTATTTATAATAGTAAGTAAAAGATTGATACGAGAATACAATTTATAATCATAGTGCGATACATTTCTATCCATTTCTATCACTCCTTCCTTTATTATAAATTGCGTTAATACTTCCAATTCTTTTGTGTTTAGCGAAAAGGCAAATTCTTTTTGATATGAATTTGATATACTTTTATCACTACCTTGCCAAAGTTTGGGATTACATATAAAAGCTTCCAAAAAATTTAGAACCGTATTGTAATCTAAGTCGGTTGCCATGTTTGCAAATAAATAATTTAAAGTCGAAATTAATGTTGTCCAATTAGTTTGATGACAAATAAGAGACAGTAGGTAAAATCGAAAATGTGTAAACTTTATTGAAAATAACATATTGATTTGCAAGTTTTTAGAGCAGGCAATTATGAACTCAGGATCTGTTTCAGTAAAACAATCCACTAAAAGGCCTTGTCGACTTAACTCTTTCTCATTAACAAAACTATTTCGACATTTTGACAAAATGGGACAATTTTGGAAGTATTTTGATATGGAACTCCACATTTGTTTTTCAAATGTATAACCTTTTATTATGTGCAAATTTTCTTTTTTCGAGATTGTTTTGCTTTTTAGAATTTTCTCTAAACTAAGATAACAGCAGACCAGCCCATAATAAATATAACTACGGTTTTTAGAAATTTGTAAGCTAGCGTCAACATTTAAGGAACTTATCTTATGGAAATTCACGTTTACTTTTGGTTTCATAATTCTGAAAAACGTACATAATTTAATTAATTTGGAAATACTAAATTTACCATCAGAGAAGTTATTTAATTTATCAATTAAATCGTCGAAAAACCTATTTATTTTTGTGTCAATAGGTATCAAATTTACATGGTTAGAGTTTTGTAATAAATGATTTAAATATCGACGAAACAACGTTTTATTGGTCTTCGAGTTTGGCGTATTTACCAATAGCATAGATGCGAAGGCTTCAGTTTCGTTTGTATTAGAAATATTCAAATATTCTCTTTTCTGTGAACTTACAGTGATATTTAATGTTTCATAAATATCTTCATTTCTTTTGGAAGAATAGTTGAGTAAATTTGAATGATGAAATAATTGAAGAGCATTTACAGTAAAATGCCCATTTTTTGCACCGCGACCTCTTTGAATTTCAATTAATTGTGCTAAATAAGTTTTGTTGAGAATTGCATTTTTAACAGATTCACATTGCTCAATAACAGCGTGATCTAAACGAGCTAGCAATTTAGACATGGATTTCACAGGAGTTCCAAAATTTTGAACAAACAACACAATTTGATCTGGCAGTAGATCTTGCAAAGCTGCTTCCGTTAATTGATCTACGGAGGATCTAATCATTTTAAGTTTAAGCCAATCTGGTAATAATTGCATTTGCTCATGATCGGTATTTAAAACGTAAGCCCTCGGAGATATTTTTCCTAATGGGAACCAGTAGTCAAGAATAGGTTTCGCTTCTGGCATAAAGTGGGACGCCAGAGAAAGTAAGATTATAAACGCATGAATAATGTTTAAATGCAAGGGTAATTGCATACCATCATTGAATTGAACCATCAACAAATCTGGATACTCTGTCCATTCATAGGAGTCGTGAATCTCTCTTAACTTAATTATATAATTATTAAACATAACGAACAAGCATTTTAAGGTTTGCATTTGATTTTCGTAACTCCCACAATGTTTGTTGGGAGTCGGGATAATATGTTGAAATAATGTACTACGTTCCACGATTAATTGTGACATATCAATTACATGATCTAACATCTGTGATACAGAATCGTGAACAGTATGAGTGGCTATAAATTGAATATACGACATAACGACTCTTGGAGAATTTTCTACTTGACATGCCGATCTAATATGAGGTATAATAAATGCTTTAATATTTGGAAAATGTGGGTTTTGTGGAATCATTGTTAAAACGCAATCATTTTCCTCATCTTTTGAAATTTTAAAAATTAATTTCATACCTTCAATAGCTGCAAGTCTAGTTTCTTCATTTGATGACGACAATCTGCGAAAAATGTAATCCAATATTTCGCATACTGTTTGTGCATTTGAATCTGGTTCAATTATAATGTTTCTTAAAAAATTCACCAATTCAACATCTCTAGTGTTATCTTCGTTTATACTGTTTGCATTAAACATAAGAAACTCACAAAGACATTGTACAGGCAAATGATTGAATTCTCCTTCACTATTTTGTACCAAGTCCGAAAGCCACGGCATGGATTGTGTTGTACCTTGACGTTCTATTATGTCTAATAATAAATCTGGCTTCCGACTTCGGCATAAGAGTAGGCCCAATTTTAATGTTTTGTTCATTACTTTCAACTGTTCTAAAATTCCAGGAGGTACTTTTCGGGCAGGCCCCATGGGATCCATTAGCATTAATTGGGATATTAAAATTGCGTTTTCCTCAGTAATAACAGCTTGCGATGTTTGGGCAGCTAAGTATGATTCAAATTCCAGTATATGATTGCGTTCCACCGAAATTATCTAAAATAAAATCCGTTAATTATATACAGTATTAAGAGAAAAATAATATTATCATCGTTAATACCCTGATGATATGAATATGATATTTTTATATCCTCCAAAGGAGTGGTATATTCCCTTTGACATTCCATATGCGCAGAGGAGTCACGGGATACCCTATATTGTATATATATTCTGATTCAGGAGGGGCTCCTGAGTTCATTTACCTAGTCCGTCTGTCTTTGTGTCTCTCTGTGTGCTAAAAAGCACAATTGTGGTCGAACGAATTGAGTTGGTGAATCAAATTTGGTGTGAGGATTTCTTTTTTACATACGAAGGTTGGTATCGAAATTAGGCGTTATCGGTTGAGGGGTTTTTTAAGAGCGAATATTTTTGAAAAATACTCTTCTATTTGCTATCAAAACATATCATCCAAATTCGGGTCTAATGTAGGGTATTAAATCGGTCAGGCCGGCGTTAACATCGCAATTATTTTTTTTATTTTAATTATTTAAAATTATTAAAAATGTAAATAAAAATTACCTGTAACTCATCCTTAGCCAAATTACTATCGGTAAATTGATTTGTAATACACATTTCTATTAACGATTTCATTGTTGGATAATGATCCCAACAAAAGGCTCCAAAGGTTGACGGGTTGTGGGCAGAAATCATGAGCATAATAAGCCATGCTTTCCAATACAAAATCGTAATTGCCAATTTCGGAGGGTCGTAATCTTCCGGAAGCTTGATATTTTCTGGATGGTGATATTCAGTCATACTGAAGAGAAAATCAATTATATCAAACTTATTAACGTTTATTGCAGGATAATCAACAGATCTCATTGATGAAACACGCTTAATAACAAGCATTAAAATGTCTATAGTGTCAGGAATTGTAAACGGTATATCTTTTGTAATACCGATGAGAATTATTCTCAATAATGTTTCTTGATGAATCGGCGTTTCTGAAACAATTCGCAAAAGAGTAGTTCGTTCAGCTTCGGATGGCCACTGATCACAACGAGAATATTGTTCTGGGCTTTCCAATAAAAGTATTTTATGCAAAGACTGATTATATTCCATGCCCTGCATTTTAAATAAATTAGGAACAGTTTCATACATCCATGATATTGCATCCAATTGCATTTCAGACATTTGTGAATAAAATTTGGCAAGGATTGAATTTATTTTATTATCTCGGCATGTACGAAGAGAAATACAAGCTTCTCGAACCTGGGGTGATGCCGATATTAGCATACATAGACAAACAATGTCTACCATTGACATGAAAATTCTATCTTTGTATTCACAGTGCTCGATTTGTTTGTTTAATATGGATCTGCCATTTAAAAAAACTTTACAAAACAATGTTATATTAATGTCAAAACGTAACATTCGCACAAGCTCTCGTAAAAATACTCGAAGAGTACGTAGACAATCATCTTTTTGCAATAGAAACTCCTTATAAATTTCAGCTAAGTGGCTGGCAGATTTATCCGGATTTATTTGAAACATCGCCGCTAAAATTGCAGAAAAAATAAAGATAAATTAACTATATTTTAAAAACTGTATGTGTTAGTATATATCAAAATATATGTATGTAACAGTGAGACAAGAAGTTCTATACAGGAAAATTTAGTTTTATAATTTGTTAATATTCTAAAACAAGTCATGCGTAATATATTAGACAGCGGGTTATAACTAAAAAGTTTTATATATAACATATATTTTGGTAACATATATTTTTTCATGTAATAAAATGGTATTTTTTTCTGAATGACTTTTGCACTTCCAAGTGTATAGAATGTCCGTACTTTTTTTTGGAGTGGAATTGGTACATTGGTTAATTTTTGATGATTCTAAGTGCTGAACTTGTTGAAGATCTCTGATGCGCATATCTCGTCATATGCGGATCATACACTTAATTAAAACTAAAAAAAAAAAATTAAATAGATGCATACCTAACATTCCCATGTTGTTTGGATTTCGCATGTTAGATAGTTCATTTTGCACAACATTTTTCAGAATTATATGCAATAGATCTGGTTTACAAATTAGTAATTCTTTAAAACAACTCATATAAAAATTAATTAATGGTTTTGTTTTAAATCTCATTTTAAGTAAAACTGCTAGAACTTCTTGATCTTTAACAAACTTTGAGTTGAGGTTTGCACATATGAATGACAATAACTGTTGAGCGAGTTTAACAAGTTTTCCATTATGAATCCATAATTCTAAACGAGACGCACAAAGGAATCGTACTTCTCCCAATCCAGAAGTTGTGCAAAGGAATTTTAAAAAATTTCTTGTGTAACAGTCTTGCTGTTGCCGTTTGTTTAATTGTTCTTTAATGCACTCAGTAACGATTTTTTCAACGAACATATCTGAATATCTTTGCACTCCGTTGTCATTTGATATGTTAAAAATGTTTATTGCATCTATGTAGGAGTATATGGTATCATTGCTTTCATCAATAAACATCGACGTTGCACGGTACTGATTTGTTCCAGTTTCACTAAACATCCCATTATTTTGAGGCGTATTTGTTTTGAATGATGATAATATATTCGCTACAAACAATGAACAAAGTGGATTATCACACCACGTCCTCTCATTAACAGCATCATCAACATATACTCGAAGAAACACTTCCGGCCATTCTTTCATATCATTATAACTTTTCAAGAGAATGTTACATACGGTTATAAAAGCATATACACTCTGTCTTTTCATATTGGTTTCGCGGCGTAATATACATAAAAGCACTGCAGTTAACACGTCTTTTTTGAAATGGAATGGACAAACTTTGGATATATATGACAAAAGAAAATAAATAACTGGGTCATGTTTAACGCGTCCAGAAGTTAACGTTAAATTCTTAATGCAACTACATAACACCTTTACGAACGAATCTGTATCTTTTCCATCTATTGATGAAATAATATTGTCAACTAGATCGCATCCCTCAGATTCTATTGGCACCTGAATAACATCATTTTCAATACTTTCTTTAGATAGTTCCATATCGGGTGAGTGCCTGGGAGTTATTTTAACTTTCTTTGCCACATTGGTCAATGTTGAAGTAGATTCACGTTTCCTATCCATAGTCGAATTTTGATTTTTAAGGGACGGTATTTTCATCTTTTGGTCATCTCTACTTGTTTTACCAAGGGCATAAAATTCACTGCCATGATGATCCGATATTTTTTTTTGAGATCTATTATTACAATTTAATTTTGTTCGATCCATTTAATATTTTTGATAACAATAATTTATCCTCAATAAATTTGTTAAGTTAATACCCATGTTAAATTTTCGAAGCGTTGCCACCAGTTCGCGCAAGGCGATATACATAATAATTGCCAGAAAATATTTTAGTCTGTGTACTAATGTAGTTCCACAGAGAAAATGGTATATAAAGATTTTTTGCTTAACCGTCAATTGAGACGACAGTCGAAGTCCCACTAAAACATTGGGATCAAGACGCACGAAGGTTTTGTCATTTTTATTCTCCTCTTTATATCTCATTCGTTGTTCGTGCTGCGCACATCGCTTTATTCACGGTAGCACAAAGCACACTTGGTGCTACAGATTCATAATCCCCTCGCTCCATCACACCATACTTTTCGCTTTAAGTAAGTTCTGCTTACTTTTCGTTCCGCTTGCGTCGCAGTTGACTCTGGGTACCAGGCCTGGGTACCGAGCAGGAAAATATGATTTGCATGAGAACTGTGCTCTCATTCTCTTATTCTTTACCGGACCATTAAGTGTTGTATGAACTGGAATGCTGGAAACTGGAAATGTGATAGAAATGTGGGGGAATAATTTTTTTTCAGTTTTACAGTGAACCTGACCACTGAATAAGATCAGTTAATGACGGCAAACTATTTTAAAGAACACATAGGAATAACATACAGAAAGACGAAGATTCAAAATTTGACTCTGTATGTGATGTTAATGGTGTACTACAAATAGAAAAAAATTTGAATTAATAAATTGGTTTTTATTACATTTTTTCATAATTAGTTTTTACGTGAATACATTATAAAATTAGTTTTCAGTACTGTTGACACATGTGGCCAATGTAATTGCGATTATAACAGAATCCCCAAGCTCTAGATGTTTTAATAAACGGTATAATCCAACCGCTTCATTATTTCGACGGAATTCCACGCAAAAAGCTTCAATTTCTATAAAAAGGTCCTGGAGAACAAAAATATTATATAATAGTATAATAATATAATATATGAGCGAAATACAGGAGTACTTTCATACGTTGAATTCCCATTTGCGGTTTTGAATTGTAGTGTAAACGGGTCTTTAATATATAATATATAAATTTTCCTTCATCCTCGTGGTTAGGGCTATTCGTGTTCAATTTATTGTTTAGCTTAACATTAATCGTTGTTTTTTGATGAGGGATTAGAGATAAACCCACACAAGTCGAGCTATTATCTCACTGGTTGAAATTCAATTGCTGATGTAAAAACATAGTCAGATTAATGTTCGTTATTTTTTATTTTCACACACAGCAGGTGTTCGCCACACGACTGCCTTCGATCCTAGTCTGTGGCAAAACCCCTATCGCTGTCGTACGAGTATAACGTTTGGCGTTCTGCTCGCCAAACAATACTACTACTACACTAACAATAGCGCGAATGTATACAAATAATGTCGATTGTTCAAAATTTTACATTTTATTGGTTCATATCACTGCCCATCACTTATTTTACATTAAAACTGAATTAATATCCGACTATTTTATGGATTTATCTGACTTTGATCAGCCATTATGCGCTGTGCGACGATGCTGATGACTCGACACGCACTTTTAGCCTCTCTCTCGATCAATGCCTAAACCCTTAATTTAGGACCCATCTTGAAAAGAGCAATGGTATATACAAGTTTGTAAACATTACACTCTTTAACCTCTTTGTCGGCTTTTGTATTAATAATGGTGTGATGTTTATTTACGCGTAATCGCGCCATTGCTAACTATCAAGTTGCACCAGAAGGGGACAATGAATCCGTAATCCCAATGAAGTGCTATGAGACTTTTGCTACGGTGAATAAAGCGAAAAACACTATAGAAATAACGAAAAACAAACATGTAAAGAAGAAAATAAAAATGACGAGTCTTGGAGTTGGAAGCATTTTGGGAGTAAGCTAACCTCGTGATTAGTGAGAATGGCCAATCGCTTTGTAGGTGGTTTAAAAGGCTTCTTTGTACATGCCCCAAGTACCTCCGGCGAGTGACTTGAAGACCTTGTTCCATATCATGCGCGGGGGGCCATAAAGAGGCTATCAGTTTTTTTGGGATGAGGATTGGTCGGAAATTGCGTTCCATCGACCGTTACTTTCCTATACCTCCTTTGTCCACAGGGTAAAGAGTGTCCCAGAGGATTTAGGGGGAGACATCTCGAGATTTCTTTTTTGGGAAAAACTGGTGAGATCACGGAGGTAGCTGGTTACTGACACATACAGCTCACTGCTATCCTGACCCGACGCCATAATCGTACAGTCGTCTTCAGAGGGTATAAAGTTGATAAACTCTCATGGCGTAGGGAGTTTGGTGGTGGAAATTAACAGGAGTTGTTGATGATGGTGTTGTGGGAGTAGGCAGCTCCATTTTCTGAGCGAACGGTGATAGTAGGGAGATGGATCAGTAAGACTTACGCAGTGTAGCGTCCTTTTTTTATAGTTTGCAGATGTGTTTGAAGTTAACGAAAACTTAAAATTATCTCAAAAAAATTACTGGCAGATGAAAAGGAAAATTTCTTATTACCAGTAAAAGTTTGTTTGTTAATTATGCCTCACATTATACCTAAAAATTAAAATTAAGCAATTCGGGATACTGATATTCAGTCCACTGATTTAAATCTCCTCTTTTTTTTTAGAACAAAACACAATTCAACCTAATCTTTTATAAATATTTATATTTCGTAAATTTTAAATGTACATACATACTACGATCGAATGGTAAGCATCTAGTATACAAATTTTACTGAAAGTAATATTTTTGTCGTCAAGCTCTAACCTGTTTTCAACAGACAGAACGACTGTTTTAGCATCTATATACATTTTATTGAAAGTATTGTTCTGACAAAGCTGTTCATCATATTTTTGTCAAGATCCAACCTGTTTCCAGATAGAAAACATTGTGTTACAATGTTCTTACGTGTACTTCCGGAGGTATATAAGTATCCTCAATACCTTTTGGGGTTTTCTTTTTTCCAAACCATCTAACTGGATATTCAGTACGTTTTTGATAAATCTTAAGTTCCAATTTATCCTCCATGTCGAAGAACCAAATTCCATTTGCCTTTTTAATTAAATCGTCTATAAGATCTGTAATTTTGTTCCCATCCATTTTATTGGACAAATCTTCAATAGGAACATTATTTTCACAAGTAATAGCATAACATGAATCGAAATCGATTTCAATTTTCTTAAAAAAATTTGTTTTGACAACTTGATACGAGAAAACGTCTATTTCATCCGAAAAGTTTCCATCTACAATTTTCGAAGAAGGTAAATTTAGAAGCAATTCAAAAATTTGATCGGTATTATTGTTGTCTCTTTCTAAAATGCGTCTGCATAAGATAATGGTGTCATAATAAAACTTATTGCCAATTTGATTAATAGTTTCTATTAAATCATCGTTTCTTTTGCAAATTGCGTAGCTGATTACTTTCATATTGCTATTAAGATGAGCTGGTAGCTTGTCCGATATGTTGGTGAATAATGTTCCGAATTTATTTCGCAAATTTGGAGCACCATTTGATATATATTTTATACGTTTTTTCTAAAATGTTAAGAAATATGTTATTTTTTAGAAATTTAAGTTTATTTTAATTATATCACAAACGACTATTTAACACTAAGATTATATTTTAACGAATACTTATTCTTATATATATATATTTCATATATATAGAGAACAAACGTAAATACCTCTGTTGATCTTTCTTCGCTATCAAAGAAATCGGGATGTTGAAGGTAGTATTCAACAAAATCGTGACAAGATTTTGCAGCTAAAGCAGCAACATTAAAATCTATTTGCTCATGTTTTAATAACTGGTTAGCTATTAGAATTGCTGCGATACTGTCCCCATTTTTAATAAAGTTTTGCATTAGGTAACAGCCAGTTTTACCATCCAAATAAAAACCAGTCTGCATACGTTGCGCAATCGCTTCAAATACTTTATAATGATCCGTAGACATTAAATGATTTTTTAGAGACGTTTCATTTATTTTATCAAAAGTGGCTGGCAGTCCTTTCCTCAAGTTGAACAAGTTAGCATGTACCTTATCACATGTGTAGGAGGAAAATTTTGTATTTGATATTAAGGGCACAGCTACTTGAGATGTATTTTCATATGATTTGAGTAAACATTTAATATTTGATTTTATTGTCCTAATTTCACATAATCTGAATTTCGGTAAAAGCCCCATTCTGTTTTTTTTAACTAAAATTATGTGTAACAATGATGTCAATGTGTTTTGATGTTTTTGTTGCAGTAGGGTAGCCATATTTTTAGTTTGTGATATTGACATTGTACTATTTTCAGAGTGCAACGGTAATGTTTGTGTGTCCAAACACATGCTTGTGGTCATACATATAGACTCCATCCCGCGCCCGCCACAACGACTGAATTGCACAGCACTTTAATATTGAAAACTTTTTTATTGTTGGAACGCGGTTCCATGTCAACAAAGAATATTGGAAGTTCCTTTTTGCTTATTGTACTTTGTAGATTTTTTGACAATGTCCTTTTTCTGCCAGAGAAAATATTGTATGTATTTTATTATATTGAAATGTATTTAATTTTCAACATTACAAGTTTTTTATCTTTGGAAGAAAATTGATTTCTTTTAACTTGTTTATTATCATTATACGGATCGAAATATAAGGAACTGAGGAAGTTTAAAACTAAATTCGTGATGCTCGCCAATTGTACTCTATTTCCGAGTCTATGTGTTCCATGTTGTTTTTGAAAACAACAAACTCTTGAAACGAAGATGTTTAATTTATTTAATTATTTTAACATAACACATAACACAAAAGATTGATTTTGTAGGAATGGATAAGTTCCATTACAGAGCAAGTACTATATCGAGCAATTTTCTTTTACCCTAGGAGTTTTTTTTTTCAATTAACTCGAATCAAGAATGTGTGATTGTGATACAAATGAGTAGAACTATTTTTTCTACGTTGATTTTGTTATTGTTATATTTTCTGTATATGATATTAATACTTTCTGAATGAGCACTTGTTGCACGAGTGATAATAACTCATAAAGATAATTACCAATGCAAACTTTACTTATTTTGACAGGATTTTAGGGATAGTTTTGTCATGAGCCTATTTCCCTGTGAAAAATGTGACCTCGGATTCGACTGAATACGCATAATTCATTTTGGTGGGTTCACCCCCAAAAATAAATTCAACCACTCACCAACCTATGTACCTTATATATGTATGCCGCTGTTCCTTTACTAACAAATTGATATACTTCACCTCGACTAATACAGTCAATGATATATTATTTTTCCATTCTTCACCATTTTTATTGTTATTTCTACTTTTAAAATTTAATATATATGCCAAAAATATTTTTAAATTTTTTAATCAAAATATTGTTTTACGAAAAATAAATTGTCCGCTAATCTACACGGTAAATGAAGAAAATGCAACCATCGCTTTAGAAATGGTTGAAATTAGAAAAAAATAACATTGTTCTAATCTTAGAATCGAATCGCACACACCCAAAATGTGTTCTGTAGATGTATCGAAATCCAGCATGTTAGTAAATAAATTTTGCGGTGCGTGGACGGGAACCCAATTTACGGCAAAGGCTGAAGTTTCTTTTTATTTGCTCTGTGACTCACTATTCCTATGGTAATGTCATAATGAAATTCATTATACCATCAATTGATTCCATAGAAAATTCTCTATGTGAATACCACTTTACTCGGCTAAATAGAAGAAACTATCGATAAAACCAACAAAAAATATGTATTTACTTAGAATATATCGATTGTATTTTATGAGAGTTTGTTTAAAGGAAAACCGTATACAATTTTTAGAGATATACAATTCTTTTTTTAACATAAATTAATTGAATTTCGCATCTGGTCCTCGCCTTTAAATAAACTAACGAATACAAGTAAGAGTATGACATGGATTGAATTGGCAATGTACATCTATAAACAAATATGAACTTTCAATGTGAATATATAAAAATGTGCAATCTGCACGTAAAAAGCTGTATTAATCAATCAAACGATGGAGTCGGTTTAACAACATTCTTGCCAAATTTAAGTGATTATATTATATATAATTATATACTTAATTAAGCAGTATAACATTTTTTATATTCATTTTGTTTGTCAATTCCTTACTGATATTTATCCATAATATTTTATTCCTACCTCTGGCCTTGATGCCATTCCTTTTGTGTTTTCAAATTTGTCGGTTTAGTATGTTCTGTTTATTACTTAAAAGTGTTATAAAATTGTGACTTTTAAATTCTTAAGATATGCCGTTGTTGGTTTACTATCTTATTTTTCGCTTTGCAAATTATCGACCAGTATAGTCCGAAGAAGTCTTCACGGCGATGCTTCGGAAAGAGTTGTGATGATTCAGTCGTTCAAGTGCTGACATGAATGGTTCGAATGTTCGCAAATCTGTTATCTGAACTCTTAACTCTCCTGACAGTTTTGCTATTGTCAAGGAAAACAGCTATATTCTTTGTAAAGTTGATTTATTTATATTTGGCAAAAGGCATGTTAAGTTTGGTATGAACGGCGAAGTTTCCCACGAACCAGGACATTCATAATATCTGTTAAAGTTTTTGTTCTGATCACCTTGCATTACTACAATGTTTGAATTACTTGCTGTGCTTCAAAGTTGCAGTGCATACCGTCTTAGTAAAGTGTAAACCACCTCAAATAAAAATGTATGTATTTTTGTCTTTATTGCCGATTTGACCCAAGAAGCCAAGTAAATGACTTCCTTTATAGACAAACTGTTTTAGCGATATGATGGCAAGATCGACTAGTAGCTATAACTTACTCATCAAGCATATATTTTGCAAATACTTTGCAAAAGATTAACAGTTATTTAGATGGTAAGACGATAAGAGGTTTCCCGTTTGTTCAGTTTCAAAACTGAACAGTTCCATTGGTTTGGATAGTCATAAGAAATAAGGTCGAAATCGGACGAATTTGTTGGTTGGTATTTATAATAACACAGAAAAAATAACAATTAGAAAAATCTTGCCTCACCGTCCATAAAGAGAATCGTCTTGGTCCCATTTAAAACATTGACCCTCAGACGCACGGTGTTTTTAAATTTTTATTCTCTTATTTACAACTCATTTGTTGTTGTTGTAACAGCGGAGTATTTCGGGGTGCTGGGGTGACAGTCCTTGGCCAGGTATTTGGGGTTACCACAACAGTGGGATTTGTTGTTTGTGCTGTGCACATCGCTTCATTTATCGTAGGCTAGTCGTTAACACACCCTACTTTTTGATTTATGTTCTGCTTGAGTCGCAATTGACGCAAGTGCCACGGTCTGGCTCGTGCTCATATTATAATAACAAATTTTTCTTTGCCTGAGAACTATGTTCTCACTCTTTGTATGTTTTTCTTTTTTTCAATTTCTCTGGATCGTACCGTCGGCCATGGTGGAGGTTATTTTTTTTGGTTTTTTTGGTGATATATGTTCATAGATATAACATATGTGTGTACATTTAAACACATTATATGATTTGCTAACAATTATTTTCTAGCAGCCCAATATAAGTGTCCCTCTTATGAGCTCGAATGCAAGTGTGTGTGCTTGTGATACAAATGAGTGCCTCATTTAGTGGAGAACGTATGCAACACTTTGTTGGTTTCCTGGAACGGCTTCTGAACGGCTTTTGAAATGACCATATTATAGTGTTGTCCCTCATATGAAGTCGAATGCGAGGATATGTGCTTGTGATCACAAACATCAAAAAGCCAACATCCTTGTGACAACGACCGGAATTTTTGTCGGAAAAGAAATTTTGCGGTGCTGGGACGAAAGAACCATTTTAAATGATGGCGAAGTCTGAAGTCACTATATATTATTTGCTCTGTTTTAATACGTAATACCTTCCTTACAAAATCCTTCCTTGGGCTTCAAGTACAAACCATAAAATGCTCAAAAATGTTTTTTTTTATATTATTTAACTAAAGATATTTAAACTATTATAAATAATTTCAGTCTCAGCAATCAGACTAGAGGCCCAATATATATCTATATAAGTAAATCCAAATTTAGAGTTTACATCCACACATTTTACAAAGTACCAAGTGATTTCTTCCGAATTATAATCAATAAATTTTATAGTAATTTGAATAAATAAGTTTCTAAAACAAATCTATTTTTACTCTATACGCATTCGACTTGAACTTTGAATTTTCTTTCTTTAGCTTATTCCCTTTAACAGTAAGTGAGTTTTGTAAATATGTTAAACATGAAGTATTATTGCCTTGAATACCAACATACATACTTTTATATCATTGAGTTGTAATGTATGGTGGCATATTTTTATATGTATTGGTTCGGATAGGTCGACATTACCTGTGTAATACCCTCCCCGGAAAAGGTATATTCACTTTGCCATTACATTTATAACGCAAGGAAGAAGTCACCAGAGTACACATCCCTTGTTGCGAAATGCAGACATATAAAGACATATTGAATGGTTTTATCGATTCTCAAAGAAGAACTACTATATTAATGGGTAGCAAAGAATATTTATATATATATAAATATATAAAACTATATATATAGGCTAGAGGCATATATACATATTTATATATATAAATACGTACTTTGTACGTCGTTTATTTCTAAAACACTAAAATTTCTTTACTATTTTGTTTTAGATCATTTTGTATAAAAATGGCGGATCAAACACTCTCTTATATGAAAATTGTTTCACCAATAATGATTTCGACTCCACCACATCTTATGGATTTTGAGAAGGAGTTGATATGGTTTGACTTGTCTGATACGTATAATACAAATATTATATATGATAAAACAAATTACATTAACAAAAATATTAAAATGTTAATTAAACAGGCATTTATACAGCCTTTAAGTCTAACAGATCAACAAATACTGCTTGATGAGTTGAAGAAAAGCCAGTATTATGTTGACCACATTGGCCTAACTCCAGGAAAGGTAATGCTCTACATATAATGTAATATTTGTTTAAGTATTTTATGCTTTGGCAGTGTATTGTAATTGTTGTTGTGTTCTATAAGCCATTGTTTAAATTCCCAAAAAAGTTAGTTGTGCAACTCAATGAATTGCAATATATATTTTTATTTTTTAGTGATTCACGGCAATGTTTTTTATAGGATCTAAAACAGAAAACTAGTACAAAAATCGGAAAATGTAAGAATAATTTGTAAAAAAATACTTATGGCAAGTCAGAAACATGTTGAAATCTTACTAGAATGGGAAAAAAAAAAAACAAGTAAAAGTGTTCACATCGGCTTACTACAAATATGACCCCATTCTTGAGACCGTAAACAAATTCTGTTTATTAAGCCTTAAACATGCAAAGACACAACCGATCGGCCAATGTTTTGATACACTTCATCGGACCGTAAACACATATTATGCTCATTAAGACTTTAACATGCATACATAAAACCAGAAATGATTAAACAATTTTTTTTTTAATAATTATGTTATATAATAACCCCTGTACGGATGGACCCCAATTTCAATACTAACCTCTGTATGGTAAAACTAAGTTATCATTTAGACAGACATAACTAAATCGACTCAGGAGTTGATCCTGATTCTGAATATATATATTTAATCAGGTCTTCGTTTTACAAATGAATAAACCGCTGCTCTAGAAGGTATGTCATCGTACACCGGTTGTGCAAAAAATAATGTCCATTGAATAGAAGACAGAGCATTTGGTAGGTTGATTAATAAATCTTTTACTACCAGTTGAAATTGTCGATGATCCGATCTTACAAACCAACATGGAAATATGAAAATAATTATATTTCTTTTCCCGAGATATCTTAGCAATGGCAAATCATTTTAATTAGTTTGTTTATGCTTTCTAGAAAAGAAATCTATTTTGAAAACCTCGCAAATTTGAATTAACACAATAATGTTTAATCAACAGACAATATACATGTGCAGTGCGTTCTTAATTACTAACTCAGTAACCCGGTTTTCTTCTTTATGGTGCTAAACCGAGATCCAAATTTGTTTTTGTTCCAGATTATTCTTTAATTTTTGCATACCATGAACTAGGAAAAATAAATAAACAAATTGGAAATAACAAGGATAATAGAAATGGAGGTCTTAAAATTTGAAAATAAAGGAACAGGAAGAATTTTGGAAAAAAAAGCTAACAAATAAAGCGATAAAGATCGAAGTAAATAAGCGTTTATCAACAATGCCGATCAAATGAAAAATAAGTTTCGGCTTTACCATTTGGATATCTTTTAATCTCTATTTTCACTAGCAGATGCACTAATTTTTTCGCCTAGCCAACTACCATATATTTTAAATAAAATTAATAAAAATTAATATTTGTATCACAAGCACAATACTTGCTGGGCTGTTAGAGAATAAAAGTGAGCAAATCACATCACATGCATCCGTACAAATATGTGTCATGTTAAAACGTGCACTAACAAAACCAACTTCAAGCAAAGTAAATCTTTTTGCTAAAATCGGAGAGAACAAATTATAAAATCATAACCCACCGTGATGATCCGACAAAATTTAAAAGAAACAAGAGTGAGAGAGCACAGCTGGTTTACTCACATTAAGGCAAGCTACAGTGTCAAGTCATGTGCAGTAATCACCTTCGCCATATTTAGAATATTTACAGAATAATTACATTTCCATGTAGCTTTAAAAATACATAACATATTTTTTTATATCTATAATTCTAGCTACCACAATTGGTTGAAAACAATCCAATTATATCTATCGATGTATTGTTAAAACTATTTAAAACAATTGAAATCACTGATTACCTTAACATTCTTGTTAATATGGATATAACACTACATTCAATGGAAGTTGTCAATAGGTAAAAATATTTGTTATATATAAACACATAAGTCTATCAAAATGTTATTGTGAACCTCTTTAGTATATAATACCGTTACTGTTATAAGTAATTATCAATACGGATTATCTCAGTGGGGAAATTTATAAATTTTAAATTTAATTTTTATAATTTATAATTTTATAATGTTAAAGGAATTGATCTAGCCTCTGTTTTTTTTTTAGATTAACAACCACTGTCGAGTTGCCTACAGAATTTTTGCATTTGTACATCAGCAATTGCATTTCAACCTGTGAGACCATAAGGGATAAATATATGCAATCTCGTCTAGTTCGACTTGTGTGCGTTTTTCTTCAATCCCTAATAAGGAACAAAATTATTAATGTGAAGGTAAAAAATAAATTGAACACGAATAACTCTAAACACGAGTATGAAGGTAAATTTATATATCATATATTGAAGAACCTTTAACACTAGAATTAAAAACCGTAAATGGGAATTCAACGTATGAAAGTACTCCTGTGTTACACTCATCATGTTACTACAACAGCCAGTGTTTTGGTACTATTATATACTATTTTCGTTCTCCAGGACCTTTTTATAGAAATTGAAGCTTTTTGCGTGGAATTCAGTCGAATTAAAGAAGCGGTTGGATTATACCGTTTATTAAAACATCTAGAGCTTGGGGATTCTGTTATAATCGCAAATACATTGGCCACATGTGTCAACAGTACTGAAAACTAATTTTATAATGTATTCACGTAAAAACTAATTATGAAAAAATGTAATAAAAACCAATTTATTAATTAAAATTTTTTCTCTATTTGTAGTACACCATTGACATCACATACAGAGTAAAATTTTTAATATTCGTCTTTCTGTATTCCTATGTGCTCTTTAAAATAGTTTGCTATCATTAACTGCTTTTATTCAGTGGTCAGGTTCACTGCAAATCGGATCTAAGGGCTTCTTGGTATTGGAAGGGAAACTCTTGGTATAGACGGGTGTGTCGTCGGTGATTCGGATTTCCCCTATCACCCTAGTGGTATACGTGAGTTTTTCTTCTGGTTGGGCAAAAAGCCTTGGGTGGTTCTCGACTAACTTGAGGAATGCGGTTATTTGCCCTTCTGTCATGTGTCCCGTAATTTTAAATCTGCCATTTATTGAATTTGCGGGACAATTGAAGATTGTTTATAGCTCTTGTTGGATCTTGTGTCGATTAATATATTAATTATCTCACCGCTCTATGTTTTGCATTGGAAATAGGGAAGCGATAAGCTCGATTGCCTAAAAACGTAATGTCGTTAAAAAGAACGTGATTATAAGAATTCGGACTTGGTTATTGTTTGTTCTCTTGATAATCTAATGCTTTGTTGTAGGTGATCTCTCTATTTTGTAATTCATTATAGTATTCATCAATTCCGACGTCTCCCCCATTGATATGATAAGTTTTCTGTGTTTTATAAGGGTGTTGTTGATAAGGGCTGTGTGGTCGTTTACCGGCGTATTTGAATTGGGGCCTGTTAGCGTAATTAACATTTGCAGTTCGGATGCTCTGCTCAACGTTGGTTGAGCTATTTATTGGTTCTGATATTTAGGAGCCAATGGTTTTGGAGGAGTAGGGTTGTTATATTTGAAATCTTGGTTGGTGGTATGGTTCTGGTATCTGTAATTTTAGGCAGAGATGCAGGGCTTGAGGTAAATCTGCTGGTTCTCCAATACCAAACAACCGGGGTAGTTCGCCCCGGAGTCCCCTGATAAAGGTGTCTAATGCTTTGTCTCTGTATGTTTGTATTAAGAGATGGAGCGACTCTGTTCCCATCTCCATACATGCGATTTTGTTGAGGATCAACAAGTGAGTAAGGGCTTGTTGGTAGAATTCTTCTATAGTCGAGCCTCCTTTCATTAATGAAGTCGTTTTGTATTCTAATGTGCCGAGGTCGCATTCATCAGCATAGTGTAAGGTGAGGCAACGTGAGATCGCCTTCCAATCAAGGGGTGTGTTGTAAGATTCTAGCGCAGTGTCAGCGTTACCTGTGATCTTATTACGTATGACCGTAATAGCGAGGAGTTTCCTTTAATCCTTCGTAGATATGTAAAACTCTGTCTACACTTTTCTTTCAGGAGCTGACCTCTTCTGTGTTTCTTGAAAAGTCCCCAAGGCTCCTTACAACGTCAGAGATTTTGTCAAGGTCATTAAATTATATTATTTCGGAATTCCGGGTTTATAGTCTGGTCTGTCGATTCGGTTGGGTCAGAATTTGGATTTTTTGTTTGTTTATTTATTGGCACTCACGTTTTTCTCCTTTGTTCACACTTTTGCCTTTTGGTCCCTGCTCGGCCGCCAGTTAATTTGTTTTGAACTGAGTTATCCAAAATGATAATATGAAATATTTAAGTATAAGATGAGATCGGTTGTGTTGAGAAGTGTCGTAATCTTAGTGTATCTGAATAAGTTTTTTTGGGTTGTTTATAAATTTTAAGTGTGACTAGATAACAAAAAGACAACAAGCTTTGGTAATATTACATTATTGTTGGTTCAATTGGAGTCCAAGTTGAAGCTCATTCCGTTTTGCTAGTTGGTTGTGTTTCTCTGTGATGTGCTTTCCAATTTTTCAGTTTGCCTTGATATGTATTTTAAGCTTGCTAGATATCAATTTTTGTTTTGTTGTTGAGAATTTCTGCAATCGGGGGATTAATATCATGGAGGACGATATTGTAGTTTTGTATTGTTCTTTTTCTTGTTGATGATAAACTTGATGTATTTTTTGCGTTTCTATGATAATTATATTTTCTATGTTTGTTGTTGTTGTTGTAGCGTACATAGTGTTGAAATGTAGTACATTAAGCTATTCTAGTTAAGTTATTATCTTCATTTAGGTTCATTCTCTAACTGCAGAAATCGTGCTTCTTGAACGGGAGCTTTCCAGAGGCATCTGGGTTCGAGGGTGGTCGGCTTTGCCTCGCAGGTAAAGATGTGCGTAACGTCATGCGGGCCTCCTTCACAAGCGAACATTAGTCCGATATGGTGACTTTTATACAAGACCAGTAGGAGTTGAGATGTTTCACCAACCGGACCTGAGCTGGCCAGTACCACTCTGGTCTTGCGTGGTAAGGTGAGGTCTTCGTCTGCCCTGGGAGGTGCACAGCCTCCAGCTCCTTGCGAAACCCCCTGTTTAATTCTACGTGGCTTCGATTTAAAGCTGCTAAGTGAAGGTGTTGTGTGAGCTGTGGAAGTAGCATTTCAGGTGTCTTGGCGACCGGATATAGTAGGGAGATGGGTCGGTAAGACTGTTCCCGTGTTTGAGCAGGGCGACCACTCTACTGGCCTTCCAGGCGTCCGCTAATATGAAAGTGGTCAAAGACAGGTTGATGAGCTTTGTTGGGTACTAGACTCCCAGTTCTCCTAGTTTGTTTAGCATCAGCATAGTGATTTCGTCGGGTCCTAACGCTTTCGAAGCTTTTGCGACACCAATGGCTCTGGCAATCTCGGTGTGGGTGAAACTGTGTGGCACTTCATTCCCGCGGAGAGCATGCGCCTTTTATAGTGCTCTCCTCTTGGCCTTGTCCTGCGATTGGTGCTCTATGAATTGGCTTGCAACGAGGTTCGATCATCTCTTAGGGTTGGATGTGGTGTTGTCGGTGGAGTCAATCGCGACCCTGTCATCGTGTTTTTGAGGGTTGGACAAGGCACGCACTGTGTGCCACAGTTTATTCACTCCCTCTCCGAGGTTGCATACCTTCAGGTGCTCAGTCTTTTTGCTTTCCTTGAATACATTAACCAGTTTGGTGACTTTCGGTCAAGCTCCCGGACTCTTGGGTCATCCGGACTGGTTCTGCCAAGTTAATTGCGCTTAACGGCGAGACCCGCTGCCCCGGCTGGGAAGTTGGGCCCATTGTTAGGCAGTCTCCCACCTGGTATGTAGCGTGCGGCTGCTTTGCGGACGATGGTGCGGAAGTTTTTCCTGGCTGTTCGTGCATTGGATGGGATGGTGCATCTTCTGTAGCTGCGTTCGGTAAACTCTCTGAAACCGTCCCAGTCGGCCTTATTTTGGTTTACGAAGGTACGAGTTTCAGAGACAACAAAGTCACTTGGTGGGTCGACTTCCCGGTTAATGGGCAAGTGATCTGTATCCATGGAGACAATGGGGCGCCAGTTAGCATAGTTCATCAGATCACTGGTTATATCATGGTTATATCTGACGAGCCTGTGCATGTGCCCACTATCCTGTTGGGGGCGTCTGCGTTCAAGGTGCAAAAGGTGGAATCGTCTATTTGTTCCGCTAGGGCTGTTGACGGGCGGAATATAGACGTTGTACAGGGCTATTTCAGTCAATCCGGACTGTACTGCGATTTCCGCGGATTCCGACAGAGTTGGAGTCACAGGCGACATCGTGGGACTTCGTTTCTGGTTGGAGCAGCACAGGGCGACGAAGTCAGTATTCCACTCCCTTGTGTGCCGAAGGCCGCAGCAGTTACAGCTGGTTTCCTTCCTCTAATGACACCGCTGACCGCAGATGTTGCACTGCACCGACATTCTGCTAGATTGCAGAACGTCGTGGCAAACCTAACAGAACCATGGTCTGTGATTTGTTTCGATACCGGCCCTGACCAATAAGATACGAAGCAGGTTAGCCGATTTATACTGCTGTTATAGGAACATAGAAAACACATTCATTTCGGGGTGCTGGGTCGACCAGGTATATGGGATTCCTGGGTCGTTCCGGTGGCGGAGAACCGACTGCCGTGGGAACGTGCTGTTGTTGTTGTTGCTGCTGCTGAAGACTGTGTTACGGTATGACTCTGGACTCCGACTGAATTGTAGTCACTGGTGACGTGAAATTGTCTGGCTATTAGAGCAGCACGGGGAAATGTTTTACAGAAGAACGTTGAGTTTTGAATTTTCCATTCTTTAGAATCAATATGAGGAGCACCGCACATGACATTAGCTTTGATACCTGGAACCAATGGATTTTAGATGCGATATGCAATATCAGTGCCCCAATCACTCATGTGCCGAAGGCCGCTGTTACGGCTGGCTTATTTCTGTTTTTGTCTGTGTTTGTTAATCATTGTGCTTCCGTTGCAGGCTCCAGACATGAAAATCACATAACCACTCTTTGTTGAGTTTTGGGAAACATTTATTTACCAAAGCGACCAGTGGGTGAATTTCATATTTTACGGGTGGAATTTATGTTTCAATTTTACAGTGAGACGTTGTATTTTTCTCTTGTATTAAAATGAATTGCAAGAATAAATAGAATTGTCGGTGCCAAAATAACGACGGCACTACGAAATCTCTATTATTTTGCTCATTTTGGGCACTTACTAAAATGTATTCGATGATTGTCATATATTATAACTATATATATATTTGAATTCTGGTCTGGGCATAAAACGATAGGATTGTTCTCATAATACAATTGTTTGAAAAGTAAATCTCTGTATTTTTATGTTTTCAAAAATATTTAAAACACATACATTTAGTCTTCGTATATTATTAGAAATTCCAGTATCCTGATCAGATTCAATTTTTTTTATTATGTTTATGGTATCAAAATTACTATTCAAATAGATTTATATGGTATTCTCCCAGTCATATGAACATACATACATATATTTATTATATTGTTCGTGTAAGTATCTAGAACACATCACACATCTATATACACATATATAGTTGTTTTTAAATGTACGTACATTGTGGATAATTAAAATATTTATTGGGATTTCACGGAAAATACTTAAATTGAAAAATTTTAATTTTTGTTGCAAAACTGAAACTAACTTATTTTTATATTAATTTATTTATAACATATTTATGCATCAAAATCACATATCTGTACTATCTTTGCTTTACTAAAATTAAAATTCATCGAATTGTTAATATGTTCGTAATAACTATGTAAATTAGAATAGACTTAATTAAATGTTTTACAGAAGAACGTTGAGTTTTGAATTTTCCATTCTTTAGAATCAATATGAGGAGCTCCGCACATGACATTAGCTTTGATACCTGGAACCAATGGATTTTAGATGCAATATCAAAAATTCGATCCCAAAAACAGAGACCTAGCATACAGCGTATTTGCCAAGCCATTGGTATACATCATAAGTTTCATGAGGATATTGTTGCTGAGATGTTAGAGAAAGCTGTTGAGAGTGGTGCAGTTATAAAAGTTTATAATAAAGGGTTACATTCATACAAAGCACCTATGGCCACACGACGTATTAAAGTGGAGAAAAATACTAACTTATCTAAAGTGGTTGCAAAAGCTGTGCATGACTTGGGAGAATGTGAAGGCTCTACTATAAAAAGTATAGAGAATTACATACAGAAGTTTAATAATTTGGAACTTGGTACGGAAGTTGACCTAAAAGTTGTTATAAAAAATTCCATAGAAAAAGCTATTGATTCTGGATATTTAATACAAGACGGAAAATATTTCAAAAAAGGAAGATCATTAACGACTCCTCGGAAATCTTCAAATGTAGATGTGCCGGTAGAAACGGCAAGTATTACAAACTAACGAAACGATTTTGTTATAGAAAGGACATTTATCCCCTATAAATTGCCATATAATAATAAACCTTTTGTTTCTAAAGGGTGATGATTTCTGCACGCATTGCTCTGGTGATTCACAGAGAAATCAAAAAGGGATTCCTGAACCATTAAGTTCTTGCAAACAATGCCGAATATCACTACACACAACTTGTGCAAATATTCAAGGCAAGTGTAAATCGCAGTCGTGTGTTCTTCTCTATATGTTGGTAACGAAAGGGACCAATTGGTTTTGTCGAAATTGTGTTGAATGTGCTGCATGCAATAACCCAGATGGGTTATGCCTATTGGAATGCTTTGATTGCAAGAATAAATTTCATTTACGGTGCCTGGACACGGTACCAGATAAAAAACCTAAGCAACCCTATAGGTAAGAATTGTATATTCAATTATTTAATTATAAAATAATTTTGTTTTTTAAGACTTAACTTACTATTAGCAAAACATAAATCGCTTGTATAAATTATATGAAATCCGTCAATATTTGGTGTTATTAAACCCATTTCCAAACATTAACTATTTCCTTTTATCCGTTTTGGTCTGTACTTTTTATACCCTACAAAGGATAGGTTTATTCACTTTGTCAATAAATATGTATCGTAGACCGCTTCAGAATTACCTGCTGAGTCAGTTTAGCCATGCCCGTCTGCCTGTTTGGTCTTGTTGAAAGCACAAATATACCGAATTGATCTTGCAGTGTGAATTAGGTGTTAGGACTTTTTTTGCTATGTGCTATATGGGTGGATGTACGGGTTCGATATCTTCGATGAAAAGAAAAATTAATAATGGACGGAACAAATACATATTTTCAATATACACTTATTTTCACTAACTTTGAATCGATCGCCAAGGGTTCAAGTACCTTCTATATATCAGAAAAATAGTTTCTTCTTGACTTCCAATTCTAGTCAATGAAACTTCAAACTGAAAATCATTCTACTTGTTATATATATGAGATACATTTTGTATTTATTATCTTTTTAGATGCAAAAACTGTATTAAATTTTTGAATAGCCCAAACAAAGGATGTGTCAAAAAAACTGTTAAACCTTCAGAAACTACTAAAACTAGGTAAGTTAAATCCTTACTTAAAAAAAAGTGGAGGGTCCGGCGAACTTCGTCCCGCTTAAAACAAGCTGGTAAATTTGACAAAATATCGTTTCAAAAGAATTTATTATATGTGGTTCAATTCCGAAACATGAATGAACAGCATAAAAATATGTGCAAATTAATCTCATGTAAAAATTTGATGCTTACATTTATTGAATATTTTTGGAACCTTTATTTGGATTTGCAACTTTGTACACAAGGAAATGTATGTTGCGGTCATAATTTACGATCTTTACAATTTTTTTTCACAATTTTTTCTTGTAACTTTCTAAATACTCTCTGATTGGAAGACGGGTACACGATTATATATATACTTGTTTATACAAATTTATGGTGAACAAATTTGGATCAGTTTAAAAAACGTACTTTTAATGTCCATATAAATTCTACTCGTTCATATTGTAATGATATATTATACATATATATACTATGATTCATGTAATGAAATAATGTTATGTATTAAAAATTTTAAAGGTCCTCATATAGAAGTTATAAAAACGATTCGATGTCTAAGGAGGTGAATGAGTATGGGGATTCTCTTGAATCATGTAATTTTTCTTCAATAAGAGGAAATAAGCATATCAAACGATCCGATTGTTCCTTAAAACGCCGATTGATTGATAGCAACTATGAAAATGTAAATGTGTTGCGCAGTAATAAGCAGAAAAGAACGTATATTACAAATAGTACCTGCAGTAAGGATAATCAAAAATATTGTGAAAATAACGGTACAATTAACAATATATCGGCAGAGTTATCATCTACGAGTTCATCGAGCGAAAGTGAAAACGATGATAATAACGATGATGATCACATAGAAGAAACGACTTCATCAGGATCTTGTTCCTCATCAAGTACAGATTCTGAAAGCAGTGAGAGTAGCACCGAAAGTTCAGAACTTGAAAATGAAGATTATATAAACGAAGAAAATGATGACAATGAGTCGGACAAACCAGACTCTGGATCTCCCATTCCTAAAACTCAACATAAAAAGCTTGAAGAAAATTATACCTTTAATATTGATTTAAAGGAAGAAAATTGGGGATTCGCCGCAGTGGCTAAAAGAGATCATGACATATTTGCAAATTATAAAAATCATATTGAAAAGAAAAGTTCTAATTCGGTAGATCATGCTATTAATAAAATAAAAACTCAAAATAATCAAATACAATCCCAAAACAATGAAAACTATACAAAATCTTCAAAAAAGGAACTTAAAGGATCCAGATTTATCGTAGATTTTCAAGTAGCAAAGAAGAGAAAAACTGTGGATCCGTCATTGAATGAGAACACAACCATTTCTACTATTGATAATGCAGATAATATTCTTAAAAAAAAAAACAAATTTCTTGCTGGCAAAGATTTATCACACATCAATAACAGCGAATGTGATAATGATGCCAAAGAAAAATCTTTAGATTTTTTTTCCAACAATAAACATTTTGGTAAGTTAATTTATATGTTTTAATTCGTAACCGATCAGATAATACATTTTCCGAATCGAGATCACCTCCTGAGTCGATTTAGCCATATTCGTCCGTTTCTTTGTTATAAGCACTTTCGCAGGTTGGTCTCGAAATGGGTCTTCAAGAGTCCATGTGGTTTTGGGACCTCCCATAAAAACCTGACATTTTACCCATGCACAAATTTGCAATCATTGCCTTATACCCTTCACAACAACAACGGACACTGTAAGGTTCGAATCTAAAAATTTAACATTCGTTTATTTTGTTCTCATTTTTGTTTCTCTTATTAAAATATCCTTTTAAAAATATGTTAAGTTCAAAAATTATGTATAGGAAAGTGGGTATTTCAAATGTATTTTTTTTTATTTGTTGGGGAAATTCACAAAACCCTAAAGTATGTGTATTCAGCGGAAGTCGAAGTCACATTTATTAATTATTATCGCTCGTCCAACTAGTGCTCTGCCAGAAAGAATTAATATCATAAACAGAAAGCAGAACCATAACAAAATCAACGTAGACAAAAATTCTTCCCACTCATTTGTATCACACATCCTTGCATTCGAGTTCATTGAAGAACAACACTTCTAGACAAAAATTCTTCCCACTCATTTGTATCACACATCCTTGCATTCGAGTTCATTGAAGAACAACACTTCTAGACAAAAATTCTTCCCACTCATTTGTATCACACATCCTTGCATTCGAGTTCATTGAAGAACAACACTTCTAGACAAAAATTCTTCCCACTCATTTGTATCACACATCCTTGCATTCGAGTTCATTGAAGAACAACACTTCTAGACAAAAATTCTTCCCACTCATTTGTATCACACATCCTTGCATTCGAGTTCATTGAAGAACAACACTTCTAGACAAAAATTCTTCCCACTCATTTGTATCACACATCCTTGCATTCGAGTTCATTGAAGAACAACACTTCTAGACAAAAATTCTTCCCACTCATTTGTATCACACATCCTTGCATTCGAGTTCATTGAAGAACAACACTTCTAGACAAAAATTCTTCCCACTCATTTGTATCACACATCCTTGCATTCGAGTTCATTGAAGAACAACACTTCTAGACAAAAATTCTTCCCACTCATTTGTATCACACATCCTTGCATTCGAGTTCATTGAAGAACAACACTTCTAGACAAAAATTCTTCCCACTCATTTGTATCACACATCCTTGCATTCGAGTTCATTGAAGAACAACACTTCTAGACAAAAATTCTTCCCACTCATTTGTATCACACATCCTTGCATTCGAGTTCATTGAAGAACAACACTTCTAGACAAAAATTCTTCCCACTCATTTGTATCACACATCCTTGCATTCGAGTTCATTGAAGAACAACACTTCTAGACAAAAATTCTTCCCACTCATTTGTATCACACATCCTTGCATTCGAGTTCATTGAAGAACAACACTTCCATTAAATTAGTTGACAACCGAAGTTACTGTCGGGAAGCGGCTTTGGGTTTTTAGCTTTTACGGTTGTGATAAGTATATTTAAAAAATATCGCAATTCTTAGTTTAACTACACTATACCATTTAACTAGAGTCATCTAAACCATCTCTTAAAAAAAAGGTTTAATATGTGTCTATAGCTTATTTATGATATAGAATTTCTGATCAGAAAATGTGTATACGGTACGTTGAAGAATATCAAAGCATCGGCCCAGCCTTTAATAATACTTTTACTTGTTTAATGTTATTTTTATTATAATTTGTTACAGATAATCAAAACTTACCTAATGGTGTTACCGAGCGGGATTTAGCACTATACCAAAGCTGTCGAGACAAGGCAGTTAAAAATGTCATTAACACAATGTCGGCCGTTGAAAGTAATAATATGGTTTTTAACAGACAAACAAGCATAAATATCCAGGAGCGTTGCCCAGCTAGTATAGAAATTGGTCAATGGCATATTGAAACATGGTATTCGAGTCCGTTTCCCCAGGAATATGCAAGGTATTTAATTGGTTATGTTTATTTAGCTTTATCTTAATAACAGTGACAACTTAGATATAATTAAGTACTTTGGTAAAGATTCTTATTGAGACCTCAGCGCAGTTTTATAGTTTGTATCTTACCTCAAATAGGACTGCCAAACAAATTTGAAGGTGTCGGGGAAAATATGTATACCCTCCAAAAATAAGGAATATTAACTTTGCTTTTATATTCTAAAATCGGATTTTCCTAAGTTGGTTTAGCCAACTCCATTCAGTGTGGATGTGTAGTCTAGGAATTCCATTAAATAAGTTGACACGAACTAAAGTTGTTTTTCGCTCGGGAAGCGGTCGAAGTATACGCACGTCAAGCTATCGTGACGTGGGGATTACACCATACAATCTATTTAACAGCATATACCTAAACAAACTCTAAGTCAAATTTAAAGCTATATATCTTATATCTTTCAAAGGAGAGGTTTATTTAATTTGTTATTACATATCTAATGCAGAAGAGGATATTCACATAGAGTATCCAAGTCCGTCTGATTTCAACAAACTGAAAAACATTATTGCGTTAAGTGGATCAAAGGTAGTGTGTGGATTTTTTTTACGATTCCCAAGACCTACGTTTTTTCATAATTTCTGACTATACTCAGTACATTTTTTAAAATTTCGGATCATAAAATTTATATACGGATAGTAAGACTTTTACTTGTTTCACATTTGATATCTTTGTAAATTTATTTTCAAGTTATAAAATTTGTTGTTTTTAGGTTGCCAAAACTTTATTTGTGTGAATTTTGTTTGAAATACACAAAAAGTCGTTCGGTATTGGACAGACATCAAAATAAGTGTACCTGGAGGCAGCCACCGGGTACTGAAATTTATCGACATAAGAACATTTCCGTATTTGAAGTTGATGGGAATATAAATAAAATATATTGTCAGAACCTATGCCTTCTAGCGAAGTTGTTTTTAGATCATAAAACACTTTACTATGATGTTGAACCGTTTCTTTTCTATATTTTAACAACAAATGATAAAAAAGGTTGCCATCTTGTTGGGTATTTTTCAAAAGAAAAGCACTGCGCTCAAAAATACAATGTATCATGTATATTAACAATGCCACAATTTCAGAGGCAAGGATTTGGACGATTTTTAATTGACTTCAGCTATCTACTAAGTAGGGAAGAAGGACAATTTGGTACTCCAGAAAAACCACTTTCTGATTTAGGTAGATTGTCATACTTTTCCTATTGGAAGTCTGTTGTATTGGAATACTTATTAAAATACAAAAACCGGAAGCATTTTACATTTAAAGATATGGCAAAGGAGACAGGATTAACAGTGTCTGATATTGCACTTGCTTTTGAATTGCTGAATTTCATAAAATTTCGGAAAAATGAAGATGAAATCCGATATCAAATAACAGTTAAAATAGATTGGAAAATCGTATTGCATCATCAAAATAAATTACAAAAATCCGAAACAAGAATTCCGATCGAAACGGATTGTTTGAGATGGAGCCCACTTTTATTAAATTTGCCAAAAGATCATGTTAATATCGCTAGTCCAAAACACAATGAAGAACTAAATTCAAGAGTAAATGAAAATATTAGTTCTTCATATGAAAGTTTTAATAGTAGTAGTCATTTGGAAAATAACATTGAAAATAAGAACAAATTTAAAGAAAATCAAAACTCTTATTCTTCACATCAAAATGAGAGAGATCAGGAAATCTTCGATAAAAACGAGTTATATATAGAAAATAATCTGGAACATGTGATTCATGTTAAAGACCCTGTAGAAAACGAGACTAACGAAATAAATCACAATATAAACAAAAATAAATCTATAACGATAAGTTCTGATACAAATGATTCGAAATCAAATACAAAAAGAGGTACTCAAAGAAGAGACGTTAATCAGTACAATAAAAAGAAATATATTGACAGATATAAAAATAATTGCTCTGAATCCATTTCTTCTGTAATTAAAGTTAAACCTACTGTATCAGATTCTCAAGATGAAAATTCAGAGAGTATTTGTTCTTTAAATATCATTACGTCAAAAGATAACATTTTAACACCAAGTACGATTAGTACTATGCAACTACAAAGTGTATGTTACGATAACACAAAATATTCCATGGAAAATAAAGAACAAACTACAAATGAATTATGTAATCTCTCTAAACAGAACGATTCAATACAAACCATAATATGTCCGACTGGCAATAACAAAGTTGTATATATGAAAACGGATCCATTGGAGGGTTTGAACGATGATAAGTCACTAGATGCCGTTGCAAAGAAAACAAAAAAAAATATATGTAATGATAATCCAACAGAAATATCTGAACATTTTAATTCAAAGGAATCTACAGAAGATAACCCTTCTGTATCGACTTCGGAAAATGTTAATTCAACTAACAAACCGAATGAAACTACAAATGATAACAGTAGTAACGACATTAATCAAAAGGGAAATGAGAATCATTCACTGGAAAAAAAAGAAGCTATAGAATATACAAATAATATTGACATTATAACCGACACAACAAAAAAAAGTAAAATTGATGATGCGCATGAAAATCAAGATTCAAATGTATTCTTAAATCCTGAAGAAGAAAGTAAAAAGCCAGATTGTATCGAAATACCATCAACTTATTTTAAAGATTCCATTTTAGAAAACAAAGAAAAATTGGAAGGGGACACCGTAGACTCTGAACCGACTGTTTCGACAAATGCTCAACACGTAGCAAAAGAAATTGTGCCTTTGCCTAATATATGTGCTGATCAAGCTTCTGTTAGTAAGGATATAAATATTGCCATAAAGCCATCTTCAATAGTTGAAAAACATACATCAGAAGCTCGACTCGAAAAAGAATCTTTTAATAATGAAGCATTGATATCGGCCAATAAATCATTAAATGAGTCCAATGTTAATGCAAGTAAGAGCGCAAGTCTCAGTCTAAACAAGGAAAAAGATTCTTCTAAAAATAAAGACAAAACCCGTTCGTACATGCACACAGAAATTCAAATCAAAGAAGAAAAAAATCATTTGATTGCTACGAATGTATTAGAATCTACACTTTCACCTATGCCGGATCAAATGCAAGTAAAAAATGCAGATAATCACCAAAACTCTATGGATTTAAACAAAATAGCACCACAATTTCAAATTCCAAATTATTCATCACAATATTGGCAATGGGACTACTATTACAATAACATTTCACACTTGGAGTCTACGAATCAAAAAACCCAAAACAAGTTTCATAAAGATCTTGCGAGTTCTATGGCATACAGTCACAATTTTACACAAAATTTATATCAGACCGCTATTCAACATCAACAGCATATACAGCATACAAAGGAAAAAAATAAAGTAGAGCGGCGAACCAGTTATAGAAAAGACGAAGCGCTTAAAGTGTATTCTAATAACATTAACTTAGAAGAATTGCCGTTAACCGGTCTTGCAAATGTACAGAATCATTTGTATGGTCAGAAATGCAGCAATCAAACGAAACAATTTAAAGATACTGAACAAAACCATAACTCAAAAGTAATACAGGGAAACTTGAAAGGGTATAATTCTTCAATGTTACAAAACACAGATACATTGACGCAAACCAGTGTTTGTCATAAATCAAAAGTACCTCATCATTCTAGCCCTACTCAAAACGCATCGGATGAAACTAAAATAAACACAAGCCATTCATCTCAGAATACGGTGAGCCAACAACTATCTGAAACAATGATTTATAACAGCGAGAATTCGTCCACTAATTCAAGTGTGCATAATTACGAATGTGGAGGAAATATACAAATGTCTTTGAGCTCACAAAACAATGTGGAAAATATTACTGGCGGAAATGCGTCAGACTCTATTCCTTCCAGTAGTGCACAAATACAACAATTTTCAAATTGTTCAATGCAAAATCCATTAATTGGTACAGCGATGCATATGACAGTCCTCCCAAATCAACATCAAAATCAACACATTAATACTTCATCCAGTAATTCTGATAATGGTGTTAATCTCTTAAATAATGGACAACACAACAGAAAAATTACTTCACAGGTAAGACTATTTTATTTAATATTTATTTATTGTTTTCATATTTAAATCTTAGTATTTATAATACAAGCTCAGTATTTTATAGAACAAAATGGTTTAAGTTGCTTTAAAGGTAGCAGAATACCAATACCAAGTTTTTATTAATTTTTCAAAACTTAATTTAGATAATGCCGAAAGAAAATAAACCATACTAATATTATTTTATCTTACTATTTTCAAATTAATGTTCAACTTGTTATATTGTTTCAGAGTGATATTGATTCTCAACGGTCTGCGACTCCAAAGCTAATACGAAATTCCAATTCATCATCGAGCGTTCAAAACCGCCAACTAAAGAGTGCACCTCCAGGTAGCTCCTCAATGCCTGCAACTCAACAAACTGGAAACAATCATAACCTTTCTCATCATCATGAGAACTTACATCACATACAATTTTCGAATACAGGAGAGCACCACCATTCCTCTCATCAAAACATGCAGCCAGATTATAACTCAATTTCACAAGTTGGACACTGCTATTCCAATTCTTCAAATTCGTATGATACTTCTGCGATGTCAATAGCCCCTCAACAACGTTTGACTTCTCATAATACTGTACAACATATGTTAACTCCTTTACAAAGACTTGAGCAACCTTCAACTACATGTTCTGTGAACAATTACTACATGCAAAATAACATGACGAATAATGATGATATTTCTTCTAATAATACACGCATTTCGGATTCAGTACCATCGACTTCTAATAGCGGAAATATTCTTAATACGACCGGAGCAACACCAACAACAACTGAAGCTCAACATTCGCAAAGGCAGAATAACACAATCGAGTCCATTTCTACGGTCACCAACACCAGTACTACACCTTCAGTTGGAAACCTATGCAGTCTTTCAAAGCTACAACAACTCACCAATGGATTAGATATGCATAACAGTAACGTTGCGACAGGCCAAATAAACTTAGGGCATCATTCTTTAACCCACAATTCCATGACACCACCCCCGCATGTGCTAGTTGCACAACGAAATTTGTCTACACCACCTAATATGTCACAAATGCCGTCATTACAATATAAATATTATTCGAGCAATGTGAACATCCCTCCATTGCATACATCACAAAATGTTGGTAGAACCATACGCAACTCGGCGACATCACTGCAACATATGGTTTCGTCTCCGGTATCATCAGCTGCTGCATCTAGTCGTAATACAAACGTTCATCTAACTCCAAATATTATGACTCCTTATGGCTATCGAATGCCTACCCAGCAGTCACCTACTTCTGGATACTCCGCATCGTCTGACTATTCTAATTCACAAATTCCAATGCAAATGGGCGTGATGAATATGCAGACACCTTATCAAGATGCTTGTGCTATTCAAAGGGCAGCACAACAAAATTCTATGTACTCAACTTATTCTCCTTATATTCAACTTAATGGGCCTGTTCGAAGATAGAAAAATATTTGTATTATCCCATAATATAACATTCTGATCAAATTAAATAAAATTACTTAATTTATTTGAACAAAATTTGTTGACCGTGGGAAAACTCACCTCCATTAGTTCTCTCTGTGTAACATTCAACTTATCAACAGAGATGTAAAGAAGGAATATCGCCGACAAAGCTAAATATTAGTTTATCAGAGCACAAGCCAAACATGATTTTTAAAGGCATTTTTTCCAATAAATCTCCGCTGTGTTCCGATATCATTAAATAACAACGTTTCCAAAATTTAAATTGTAAAAATATTTAACATTTGTAAAATAGTTAGCTGTATGGTCGTAGTACGATAGGGTGTCATATGCGAACATATTTTTGTTAATATCAAGTGAAGTAAAGAGTTAAAATTATTTAATTTGGGTTACAAATACATTTAATTTTTATTGAGTACGATTACTTTTTTAATAAAAATCATCTCGACTACTATTATAACTTTCAACGTGCTGTTTTATTTTGGACAAGTTCATCCAAGTTACATAGTCCTCCAAATTTCTTGATATCAGTAAAGCTGGATCTTTAACCATTTGCGGACCCACACGAATATGTCCATGCTCTATAAAATCTGTTGCAGTTTTGAGATTGGATGATAGTTTATCTAGAAGTAATAAATCAAACATTAATGTTATAATTCCTGATCAAATTTGTATTAGAATATTTTATGATAAAAGAGTTAACAGTACGCATACCTAGCAACTATGTTTTCAAAGTAAAAATGTACACTTTTTCATATTGAAAATTAATTTGCTATTCAAAATAATGATATATGAACGTACATTTCTTAAAATCATTTTATAAAAATATGTTACTTGTGCTGTAATACAAATATTAATAAAATTCAATTTTACGTACTTTTGACCATTACTACCGGAAGACGACGTCGACAAAAACTGCTGGCTGTAATTTTATTGGTCGACTCCAATCCAACATTATCTGCTAATAAACCCAACCCGAAAAGCTTGTTCAATACAACGTTTGTAACACTTTCTTTGAATGGGTCGTCATTTTTTAATGATGAAATCTTTTTAACTAGATGTCTTATTTTCCGAGACAATTTATTGTAACTGTAATTAAAAATGCCATCATATTCGTTAGTCTATTTAAATAGAAAAAGTAATGTAAATTACATATATATAGGGTACTTGCAACTAATTTTCTATAATACATACATAACATAGTGATCTCTACTCTGAATATGATATTTGCGGAGAATTTTTGATTCTTTTGCAGTATTATCGACATTCCAAGTAATGAAGTCGACTTTTTTTAACAATTTCTTTTCGTGAAATTTTAATTTCCGCACCATTATATTCTTATATTGAACTTCCTATTACAAACAATAAACACATCGTGTCTTATCCCGGAGGGTTACCACCAGTTATAGTTTTTAAATTTTTTAAAAATGTTAGACCACAATTATAATATGATACAAAAAATTACTTTTGAAGAACAAGGCCTTAATGTATGAGAGTTATTTCTTCGGAGGGCTAACTTAAGAAAAGTTGGTTTTGCTATGATAACTATGTTGCTTGAAAACGGTCTAGCCTGGTCAGCAAACCAAAAGGTAATATTAAAACCTATTAATTGACCTGTAAAAATGCGGATGACCGCCAATCGACTAAGCAAAGTGTATGGTGCCACTTTGGTTGATTGTATGTAACTATTCGTTTATTTTGTTATCATTACAACCATCATTGTATATCGCTGCTTGCTGCACCTTACAACATTCTATTAAAGTCCTATTTGGGAAATCCTTCCATGTCTTTTGTGATGGGGATAAGTCTTTCACCAAAAGTATAAATTGCGGAGTTCCGCAAGGTGTGTGATCGGCCCGATCTTGAACACTATTTACACATCAGACCTACCAATCCTAGACGACGACAGAATTCTTACAGCAACTGGACATATTCGACAGCAGGTGCAAACGATTGATTATGAATGTCAACACTGACAAATCCGTACACGTGTCCTTTTCTATGCGGCGCGAAACCTGCCCTCCAGTGCAGTTGAACGGGCTTGACATCCATCCAACTCCTCTGCAAAGTATCTTGGTCTAATACTAGACAGAGGAGTAACATGGGACCCCCATATCAAAGCAAAAAAAAAAAAAGAACAAAAGAACAAAGATAAAAACAAAATTATTATTTTTATTAATCTACTATTACATCATTTTATAGTTTTTATTAGTTTTTGAAATTTTACTAATTTATTAATGTGNAACATTAAAAATACAATTTATTTTCGTGATAGTTATTCGTTTATTGTACATTCGTTATTTATACATTATCACTTTACAATAAACAGTTTTTGAAATTTTACTAATTTATTAATGTGTTTGACTAGCAGATAGCTTATTATGAATAAACACTTGCTCATAGTGTTAATTTTTAATTTTATTAAGGGAAAAGATAGGAAAACCATGTATTTAACAAAAAAGTATGAAAATTAGTTGTGTTCTTCCCCACATGTAGAATATACTCCAAGTATAAAAAGAATAGGCAGGCACTACACTAGATCTTATAGTAATCTATTATAACAAACCAAAGAGTAGTAAGTTATTATTCGAAATATGCACATCTTATAAAGCAGTAACTTATTCGCGAAGCGTTCGTTTGGTTTCAAGAACATTGATAAGAACATTAAACATACTGATGTTGCGGTAGCAACTGGGCAGTTTATGGTCTTTTCCGTTTATCAAAATGTAAACTATCTCAGCCTGTTTAAAATACGGGAAAATATCGTGATCGAAGACCGCCATTAAAGAAACGCGATGAGATAAAAAAGAAATAATTTTATATTTTTAAACAACACGCTTTTTGTCTCGCTTCTACTGAGACAGCATGTTGTTACAATCCTATTAATTTTTGCGGGTTGTCACGTTACGACAAATCTTGGGCTCTTTCTGGATATCATTACAATTGAGCTCTGTAAGGTCAAACCACAGAGCAATTAATAAATAGAGATTTTGGGAAGCATGTTTTTTTCGTTGATTTTGTTATTGCTTTATTTTCTGTTTATGATATTCATACTTTCTGACTGAGCACTTGTTGAACGACCGATAATAATTGATGAAGATATTTACCAATGGCAAACTTTATTTATTTTGACCGACTTTGACGTGATGTTTTTGTCACTAGCCTATTTCCGTGAGGATACTTCGCACGGGGGTGACTTCGGATTCGGCTGAATACGAATAATTCAGTCTTTGGTGAGTTACATTGCAACTGCCCACTATCCTATCCCTAATATCCTATTTCGATTTCCCAGAAGACAAATTTGGTATTCGTTTTTTAAACAGTATATTTTTCCAATCCTCAAAAACATCTAGAAGTGATTTTGAACGAAAAATAAATTTTGTCCGCTGTGCTGCACACAAAATGACGAAGAAAATAATCGGGTTTTGTCTTTCCTTTTGACAATCGCTATACAGAAATGGTTGAGAGAAAAAAATGTGAGAACAAAACAGATGATATATATATTATTAGAATTGAATCGTACACACCCTCAATGTTGTGTCTGTTATCGCATACACAGCTTATCAGAAAATAAATATTTGGGTGCGGAGACGGGGGATCATTTCGATTGACGGCATAGTCTGAAATCTCTATGTAATATTTAGTCTGTTAAATGTAAATGTAGTATAATATTCATTTTCGATTCAAATGTCTAAGAATATTAAACATGACAGTTTAAGTCTCTGTTATAATGGAAATGAAAAAGTGAGAAAAATTTGCAATACAAATCAGTACAATACAAGTTAACAGATGAGTACGCAAACGACGTTTACTAATTTTCTCAATCCAATGTTAATAAAAATAGAATCACTAATATGCAGTTAAAATTGCCAGTGAGGAAGCCATATAAAAGAAGTTCAAACCTCTGTTTTCCAATGAAACTAAAATATATATGTAGTAGTTATAAATCGCATTCCTGTTAATCAATGATAAAGTGAAATTCTTTAAAAAACTTACAGTTCCGATAGTAGTGGAACAAGGGAAAACCAGAATTCAACTGTCCTTTAGAACATGAGAATCAAACCGAATGTATGTACATATATAAGTATATATTCCAATACTGGTATTTTAAATGTGACAAAATATATTGTTATTGATTTTTCATGGTCATAGAATTTATGCAAAGTAAGTTGTGATAAAAACAACTTCTTCTTAGAGGGTTTTTTCTACACAATGGTATTACAACGCGCACATCGTTTGAAAAAATGTCTCCAATCCGTCATATTTGGTTTTACGCTGCTAATTAGTTTTTCCACGTCATTGCTGTAGTAATTTCAGCATCCAAAAAGACCACTATGCGCTTTCGAAGAGCATTTGCTATGGCTTGCTAATTGCTTTTGTTTTGGTTCTATTCCATGATCTTGTTTTCATAGCTAGTTCGTAACTGAGTAACTTACGAAGGGTTGCAGAACAAACGTATTAGTTTTCAGTATTTTCGTATGTTTTTGTTTCGGCCTCTAAACTAAAATTAACCCTTTATCATTTGGAAACTAACATTCAAGTTTATTCTCTCCAATGAATGTTGAAGAGACAGATCAGGGCACAAACTAATTGAGTTTTGAGCATCTAATTTGAAAAGACGGTATATTCTCAATTAAATGAGAGAAGTCATAAAACGCAAAGAGTCGTTCAACTCGTTTACCATGAATAAAGGAAGGATGCTAGTCAGACACTCCTGCTTCAGAAAAGGTGATCGTTTCATCTTAGGCTTGATCACATGAAAAACAAATTTTCTTACTTATTTACATCACAAGCACAAATACTTGCACGAGGTTTATCCATGTATCCATACACACAAGAACTAGAACGGCTGAACTAGATCATAGAACTAGATCATCCGAAAACTGATCTTTTAATTTATACTTACTGGTACATACAATAGAAAAATGGTCGAAGAACAGTTCAGATAAAACAAATATCTTTAAAAAGCACTAGAAAAAGATATTCTCCACGGACTCTTTATACACCAAATGAGGTTTTAGAAATAATTAAAAGGTTCCTAGTTTATAAAATGATCTACTGATCGAACTGAATTGCCATGTATGTTATCTTTAATGGATGCATCCAATTAAAATAATTTTAAAACATTTCGAAAATCACCGAAATTGTAATGGTTCTCGAACTAAATAAACCTTCAATAGAAGTGTCCTCCTCCTCTTTCAGCCTTTGATAATAATTCATTTGAACTGTCTTTTACAGCAAAAACAAATTACCAATTTAGTTTATAATTCATTAAATGAAATAAATTTTGTTATTCTTTAACTATGTTATTGCCAATAAAAACGTTGTTATATCGATTGTAAACCCATATTACTATATGTTCATAAAGGCTTTAACATGCAAAGATCATATGTTGTGATATTTTATTTTCACCCTTTTTATGATATAATTTTTATGTGGCTCCAATATTGGGTTTGTAAGTTAGGTACCAAAACCACTGGACCGATATAACCCAAATTTAATTTTAACCTGCAAATGATAAAAATAACTCCTCACCACAAATGTAATTCACTTAGGTCAATTAGTTTCACCGCAAATGTTATAGAGAGTACGGAGGTAATCCTGAAATACAATATAAATATATCACGGGGTCTCCGGTCACTCCTACTCTGCGTACAAATGCTTAATTAAAAATCTTAGCTTACATTAGCTCAGAACTATATATATATGTGTGGACCTAATAGGTATATTGGCTTGTGAGAAATAAATTGTTTTCCAAAACTAGCAAAACAGTATGAATGAAAGGGAGGGATGAATTTCCATTAGTCCGTTAGTTTAAAGAAACCACGAATGCCAAATTGCCATCAATAGAGTTAAATAGTATTGTAGTATTGCTATCCTGGTCCAGTATAGAAATACTTCTTCTTTTAAAATTGTATTTATTTTTACAATTTAAAGTTAAGATTTCATAAAAAGTGTATTTTTCTGGTCATGACAAAAATCCAAAAGTAATCTGTAAGAAAAGATAAATTTTGTTCCTGTTCAGCACAGTAAATATAGAAGAGGAAACCCGATTTTTTTTCATTCTTTTGCACATTCGCCATACTGTAATGGTTGGAAGAAGAACAAAGAATGTTCTATATTTGAAACTTAACCGCACATACTAATAATGTATTACACAACTTGTCAGAAAATATATGTTGCGCAGATTCAGGGGAAGAGAGAACCATTGGTGGTATCGTGTAACTCTATGTATTATTTGCTCCGGGGTAAAACTTAATCGAGAAGACCCCTGAAGAACCCACCTCTGACGATTTTATTAACTCTTTGATATTCTCTCATTTAAAGTCAACTTTCATATATTATTTCAATATATTATTATTTATTTTCCAGAAATTCAACATGGCAAAAAATCCAAAAATTCAACTGAACGATATACGAAATTTGAACAAACTTCTACATCAGTGCGAATTGTATCAAAAGATTAGTATTGAAAAACAGGACAGCAATATTATTTATTCTAAAGATGAATCGCAACAAAAGGTCATTGATAAAGAACTTTTCTCTTTCATGTGTACATTAAATAGTGTGGAAAAAAAATGTGTTTTCATTTCAGATATAATGATAAATACAGAATTATTACACCAAAAAACATATTATCGGAAAAACAAAATATATTCATCACCTCCGCATTCTGGTGTTATGTTGTACAATAAAATAATACGTCAGACATCTAATAACATATGCTCAAGAACACAACAGTTACTATTAAAAACAAATTCTTTCAGTTCTCATGTTAATATGTCAAGAAATTTTGTGAAATGTTTGTATCAAAATAAAAGTGAACAATTTTATAAAAAACAAAACGTTAGAACAAAATTTAGCACATACTTTCCAATAAAACTAGTTGACGAAAAATATCATTCCAAATTTCCACAGTTTAATAACATAAAAAATTTAAAAAAAAAAAAAAACAAATTTTCGATAAATAAAATAGGGGATAACTGTTCAAATAATTCTAATGATTTCGTTTGCAACGATTTTAAGGAGACCGACTCACTTCATGTTTCAAACTTAGATGTAAAGCTACCAGATCCTGTAGAAACTGTAAGTAATTTTCTGCTCTTTGTTTGTTCAATTATATGGTAAATCATTGACATACACACCGTGAAGTCTCAGATCGCGAACAGTGTTTTTAAAAAATGGTGTGCAACAATCGTGCTCACTTTTTTTTAATCATAATCATAACGGCGGAGCCGGTTCAAATTTATATTCGATAATCCCTAGANTACTTAAATCCTTAGGCGGATCCGGTTCAAATTTATATTCGATAATCCCTAGATGCTGCACAAAGTAAACTAGGAAAACCCCCTTGATTTCAGATAAACAATCAGTTCTAATCGAGCCACTTAAAAAACTATCGATTCATGTTGAATAACAGAATTGACCTGCATTTTTGCAGACATGACTTCAAAAGTCAGTTTAGCAACCCATGCTTTCTCAAAACTAACATTCAGACAAACCAAACAATAGCGTCCGTGCAAATGCATTTTTTGTCAATTATTCTATTTTTACGAAGTAATCTTTTTGATTTTTGCAATCTGAAGTAAACCAAATCTTGCTTCCACACTTCCACACAGGCAAACGCGTGCATAACTCGCTCACTAAAAACGAGCGAAACGGGATATATTTAATATCTGAGTTTTGGGAATTGCTATCGGTACTATGCAGGCTAAAGCAGTTCATAAAAAACCGGCTGCCAAGGACAATTGACTCTGCTACACCTACTACTCTTTGTCGGAATACAGGAGTAAATTCGGTTATAAACTGTCTGAAATACGATGTCAAACCAATGTCGCAACTACGAAACGTTTTGTGGAGTTGGTAACCCTATTTATGTCTCCATTTTACGATTCGGGCGAACATCTCCATTACTTGGCTAAAATCCGTGATTTTCAATGCATGTCTTAAGGAACATTTATTTAACCAGCAAGAGTACAGACGTCTCCTTATTTTAACCACAAGGCATAATCAATTCATCATCTTTAAGCACAGATTTATCGGAATTAATAAGATTACTATCTTGGTGTCAAAATGTCACGTTTTGGAAAAAATTATGCTTATCACGGATAATAACAACATTATAAATTATAAACCGTTTGGATTCAGAATTAACCGACCAATTACTAAGATATAAGATACTAAGATAAGTGCAGTACCAAACCTGATCAATTTAATGTGGTTCACTTGCTAAAATTTGTTTAAGCAAATAAATTTCGATATTGTGGCATTTCGGGCTGTCAGTTTTAACGATCGGATAGACGAGGACAGTCTATAGCGCAACGATGAAGCACTCATACTTATATGAGAGTTCATATGACAAACAAAAGTTACAATGGGCTGCTAGAAAATAATTGGGAGCAAAGCTTTATTTACTATTAGCTCTGTGGTTTAACATTTGTCCTTCTCATAGTTGTTAATTTTTTCTAGGTTAATAGGTGCGTAAATAAATTTAACAGTTGTCCTAAAAAATATTGATTAGTAATAAAAAATACAATTTAAAATTGGAGTTAAGAGGGTGTTAATTTCAATTCATACAACGTGGAATTTTACGTTTAAACGAAACTCAAGTACCACAACTAGGTTATTAAAAAAAAACATCTCATTTATTTAATAATAAATCTTTGGCCATTGTATACTAACTAATATAACATTTCAGGTACTCTCACTTGGAGCTAATGTTTTACCTGAGTACAAAATCCAAAAGCTAAGCTGCCATAGATGGACAATTTTACATTACTCGCCATTTAAAGCTGTTTGGGATTGGATAATATTGATACTTGTCATGTATACTGCTATATTTACGCCATACGTTGCCGCGTTTTTGCTTGGAGAACCTAGTTACCAAAGAGGAACCAATAAATATATTAATAGTGATCCAATCGTAATAGTTGATTTAATTGGTATGTATCGAGATTTAACTGTTTATCAATGAAATGTAACTCAGTCATTTGAAGCGACCATTTTAGTCAACGAATTTTTCCTTTTTACTAGGCTGCTAGGCTTAGAGAATTTCCATGTGTAATGTTATAGTTCTCGGTGATTCCGACGCTGATCATAATTATCGAAACAGTTTTAACAAAAATATTCTAAAAATTAATTAGCTCAAACTTTTCACACTACACCGCAAACAGGTTTAAGGCCATACCATCAAATATGTATCCGAAGAAGTTCTTAGTCTTGCTTATTCTTTTGTAATCATATCTCTGTTGTTAAATTTGTTGTTTAGTTAGAAAAGACTTCAAATAACTTCGAGATTTTTTTTGTAGGAGAGATATTTTAAGCACTGTATCGGTTCGATGTACACACGTACTTTTTTCTAAACGTACATTTTTTATTATTATATTATTATGCACAATACTAACGTTTCTCCATCGAACTTTAATGCACCGCAATTTCTGCACACACTCTCCATTAGACAATTTTGAGCGAAAGAATGCGAACTGTAGATACTAAAACCACAACCACAAGGAAACGATCATCTTAACCGTTGACATCGAATTTCACATTGTTGAGTTGTTTGTGTTCATGATGTTAAGGGGGCAATATTAAAATTATTTTGTACGCTTTTCTCCTAACAGTGAATGCTTCTTATAATTCAGTGATTTTCTTTTGATTATGACAACTTTATCTGCGTAGCCTTGTCATTCGTACCTCATACCTTTTATTTCTAATAATCTCGCCTACTACTACATTCGAGGCTTGATAGCTCCGCTTTGTGGTTTTGTTGTAGTGTAGTCTACCTTTTATCGTGTAAGGGACTCATTTATTCAACAAAAACGCAAAGTGCTATTTCTTTTGCTTTCAAAGTGCCTTTTCGTACCTTAGTGGGGAATGCCTAGTTTAATTACTATATATAACATATATAGTTCATATAGTTTAATTACTATACTGTCCCTTTGCTTTTGCCGTCAACGAGTAGCATACTTGGTTTGAGAAAGTATGCCAGCGAATCGCATTTTGTTGGTCGAAACTAGTCTCTACCAGGGCATGCTCAAAAAGACTCAAATTTTCCTTTGGAAGAATTGAAATTCGGTATTCACCCGCCATACGGCTATACAGTCGTCTTCAACGCGGTGTCGTAGTTGTGCATCTGTTTAGGGCGTATCTCGGTAGCTTTGCCAGACGTGGTTTTGTTAGAAAATTTGGTTTCTTACGACCTCTCGCAAGTTCATTAGGCGTAGCGTTCCAAGTTCCCTCGCTTGGGTAATGGTCGCATGAACTTACCTTTGCGTTGATGTAGTGTCAACAGCTTTACATGTAACCCCCATGACCCGTGCTTAGGTACTGATGTCTGAACATGTGTACCAACGGTTATGTAATGTTTGATCGCAGATCTGCCCCAGTGAAAGTTTTGGTCATTTCATGATTTTCTGGTGGAAGGAATGACTTAGTGTCTATAGCTTTGATTAGGGAATGTGTGCTAACCAAGCGTTTTCGTATGATTTTAAGATGTGTTTTCTCATTTTACTTTACTTAATTAGTTACTCTCGTTATAAGAATTTAAACTATATATGTAAATAACCTTATGATTGCAACTAGCTGACTATTACAACCCCTACCAACTTGTAACAATTGTGAAAGTAATAAGATTTTAAATAAATAAAATAAATATTATTTATTTTCACTATAACTATCATCATGTAATGTCACCCAAGTGCTTTCTTTTTGGTAGGTAGTCAAAGAGAACATCTTGATATATAAGCCATCATTCAAGCGCTTTTTAATGATTTGTATAAGTTGAAAAATGTCGCTGGGTATTTTATGATGAGAAAAAAGATTCTGGAATTCTTCAGATTGAAAGTAGAGTTTTAAGAGTATGAATGAGTAAAAGTAGTGGGAAAAGACACGTCATACTCAAGTACGGACCACCTTTTGCAGCACTCTTATACATGCTAAATCTAATCTTACAAGTGAACTTGTCAGCGGGAATTTAGAAACGCGAACTTCTCAGTAATTTCTGCAGAAAATTGGACAAAAACAACACAACTAATAAAGCAAGTGTCAAGTTGCGATGTCTTTCAGCTCCACATATCCAAACAGCAAAGCCATTTACATTAAAAAAGTACTCCCCGAAAATCTTACCGGTGACTCATTACAGTTGAAGTGAGGATCACGTTCTGATTTAAGTTGATGTAAGTTCCGATAAGCGATGTTCGTCTGTGGCAATCCGATTGCGGTCAAACGAATTGACCTTAATTATTATTACAACTTGGTCGATTTATTTGAAACCCCTTCATCAAACGGATCACACACATTTAGGCTTTAGAAAGTCTAAAGTTAAATATGGGATATACTTGAACAACTCAGTGGATCCGATCTTAATTTGGGGGATAAGTTTGAATATGAAATAATGGATCAATTATACTCACGTCCGGTAAATTTATAAAATTAGAACTTACAATTTGATTTTGTCTAATTGTGTATACCTAATGGGGATTCCCGTTACTTCATGTTTTGTATTTATTTATTAAAGTATGTTTAAATTAATTGTGGCACAAAGCAAATATAAAGTTGAGAACATTTTTTGTACGCTCAAGTGTTTACTATAGCTCACGAGAGTCCCGAGGGCCCCCGACGCAAGTTCATTTTGTCTTGTTGACTTGGGTGCCTCTGTTTGCAGAAGGCTCATATTATAACATCAAAATAAGTTTTGCCTGAGAGCTGTGCTTTCGTTTTGTTATTCACTTTTTAATTTTTTCTGGATCGTGCTGTCGACCTCGGTGGTGGTGGTTTTTTTAGAAACCCATTGTAAGTGTTGTCTCTCATATAANTTAGAAGCCCATTGTAAGTGTTGTCTCTCATATAAACTCTCATGCAAGCATGTGCAAGTACCGTACGCTTTTGTGTCGGTTAACGCTTAGACGGATAGTCAGAATAAATATAGCGGTGCGGTGACAGGGAAACAACCATTTCGATGGACGGCGAAGTTTAAAGTCTCTGTGTATTTTTTGCTCTGTGGTGTCAGCTAGTTATGAAGCAGGTCAAATTGTATAGCGGAGTTTGAGTTACATGTGTTAATTTCCCCTCCTCTTAAACGAACTCGTCCACGATTTATTCGATGTTTGGGTTTCAATTGACTGCTTTATCTTTTAGATTTATACCATCGTTAGGGCTGTTTTCATGGTTGTCTTTATTGCTCTACTTAATAACTTGTACTAGAAGAATTACCCCAAGGAAGGTGGTAATATGGGATTCTTCGATTATATGGTGCAGATTCCTGTTGTATTTATATAGAACACATGTTTTGTATGGCTTCATTTATTTCGTTCATCTTTTTAGTATATTTGGAAAGAAATATTCCTTAGTTATTTGATATTATCAACTAATACCTAACATAATTAAATATTTATTATAAAAGATAATATAATTTTGCGCAAATTCTTGTTAAATGGCTCTTCAGGCCTTAATATTAGCGTTAGGGGTTTTATCGGACATCGAGTGTGTGGGGTTGGTATTCAGTGAAAAGGTCCAATTCCCTAAAACCATAAAAACAATTTCTTAAATTCTTGATGGGCCAAACTACCTTTGTCTCGTTAAGAGTAATTAGACTAGATAAAAATGTAAATTTCTCTAGATTTTACTTGGTACCTGTAATATTTAGTTGTGTTAAAATCTCTACAATATGTTTCTTATGATCTCAATCAATCAAATTTTTCTCGAAAAATTTAATTTCTCATCTCCACAGACGTGACATGTTCTAACTATCTTCGTTCTCAATATATCGTCTATTGTTCTTTGAAAAATGCAAGACCCGTTTTTTAAGACCGAATGCATACGAACAAATTGTATTTCAACTTATTTATGTTTTAAGCGGTTATGATCTTCCTGTCCTGTTCATTAAGCAGTATGTGGTAAAATCCTGCTTTTAAATCTAAAATAGCACGATTTTTGTTATAGTTGCAACAACGTTTGTATTCTATGCCATTGTTAAATATCGTAACCTATTATGCCGTCGAATGATATTAGTTCAGGTAAAAAGTAAAAGTAAGAATATTCGTTGAAGACGTTCCTCTGACAGTTTGATACGAAAATATATCGTGCGTGATTAGATTTAACCTCTTGCGCCATGACCAAAATTGATGGGAGGTCGTTGGGACGACAGGATAAAAGAATGTTGCTTTGGCAACATCATACCTCATGGTAGTATTGTTTGTTAAAAGTGGGAGTTTTTTCTCAACTTCATTGTAAAACTGTAGCACAGACCGACTTTCCTGTCTCAACGTTGGCAGCTTCTGTTCAACAACGTAAATTGGCCGCTTATCGGCGTATGTAAAATCTAGGCGACAGCGGACACCGCCGTCTGCACTATTTTCGTCTCGTTTTAATTTTGTTTCGGTGCATCACACTCAAGTGCGTGTAGGTCCCATTTAAAACCTTGGCCCCCAGACGCACGGTGGTTTTGTCATTTTTATTCACCTCCTTACATCTAATTCGTTGCTTGCGATGTGCAAGTCGCTTTATGCACCATAGCACAGAGGGACAGATTCATTGCCTCCTCGATCCCTCACACAGCTCTGCCTTGTGCTCAGATTATAAGAACTGTGCTCTCATTCTGCTTTTTAATATTCTCTGCATCTACATTGACGTGATATTTTTGCCACGAGCCTATTTCCCCGTGGAAAATTTGACTTCGTCTTAGGCATAATTCAGGATTTTGTGGCTTCAGGCTTCCCAACATACATTTCAACCACCCACTATCCTATAATTGTTATATCCGCCTATATCAATTTACCAGAAGTCACATTTTTATTAATTTTTAAATTAATTTGTTTGTTAATTTTTCCATTATTCTTGTTATTTCCAATTTAAATTTTAATTTTTTGTACTTACAATATTTTACATTTAAAAAAAATAGTAAATTTTTCCAATCGTCAAAAAGCGATCTCGAACGAAAAATAAATTTTGTCCGCTATCCTGCACAGTAAATAAAGAAGGACAAAACCGGGTTTTGCCTTTCCTTTTCACAATCGCGATGGTTGAGAAAAACAATAATGAGAACAAGACAAACGAATGCTCTATTTTTAGTATCGAACCGTACACACTGTTGGTTCTTGTTGTGTCTGTTAACCAGTTAAGCTGTGTAAGCGGAAATAAATTTTGTTGTGTGGTGACATTTTGCACCAAAAAGAGTTAATGTTTTGATGATATGGAGAAAATAATTGTAAACATATACTCCCAATTTATTTAACTTTAAAATAAATATTGAATTTTTAGTACGAAGTACTCAATAAAGAGTACTTCCCAATACATTTAAGAATATATTTATGTAATATATTGACCTTTGAACTTATATTTACAGTTGACGTCACATTTGTCATTGATATACTGATTAACTTCAGAACAACGTTCATCAATGGACAAGATGAAATTATTTCACATCCAAGTCGCATTGCTGTTAATTACTTAAGCGGTTGGTTTCTCATAGATCTAGTTGCTGCAATTCCTTTTGACTTATTTTTTGTTGGAAGCGATACAGATGAAGTAAGTTGTATTTAAACGTTTTTAATTCTATGAACTTTAAATTCTATGCTTTATATCCTCCATAGGTATAATAACTTAAGTCGTAAATTCTTTATTTCGATAACATAGTTATCGCCAGACAGATCTCTTTTGAAATACTTTGCCTTTATTTTGAAATTATTGACGGAATGTTACAGGGTATCGAAACTAGAACATCACGCTTCTTAATCGAGTGATTTCAAGTGGATTTTAAAATTATAAGTATTCTCTCAACATAGTTAAGCATATTGTAGTAGTAATGCAGTTACTTTAGGATTTCTTTTTATATGCTTAAGAAGTTTCTGTCTATAGTAAGATCTGTAAAACGTTTTTTTGAAAATTTGATAATAACAATAACTATTCACATCATTGTTTGCGTCACGACTGTAAGCTATTAATCGGTTTCTGTCAAAACCATATTTCCGTACCTATTTCACACGTCCTCCGAGTTTGCCTGAATTCCATTGATACAGTACTTCGCCAGTGCCTAGAATCTAATCAAGACGGCACATATAGCCTTTGGTCTTTACAAAAAACTTTGCACAAATTTCATAAATTAAGTTACTTAATATTACTACGTGGCCACAGTTTAGCTTTTACGCTTTGTGAACGCGTAGTTTCACTTAGAAACTATGAAAAAAATAACACCATATACCATCTGCTCAGAGTTCACGGCTAACCGCGAACAGTAAATCAACAACTTTATTTAAAATCGTCAACAGTTATTTCCGTTAGTTAGTTATCACTTTAACGATTAGCAACATTTAGAACACTGCAGTGTTGTTTAAATTGCAAGATCTACTATGAGATAGGGCTAGATAGATAACCTATCGGTCCCACCACTGTGTTGTCAAGTAGGTCAGTGCACTGAGAAAGAGTCAAAGTGTTCTCTGTTTATTAAATCTCGCACTTTTTTTATACATGCAAATGAAATCATACAATCAAATGTATTTATTGTTATTAAGGCTTACAGATCAATATGAAAATCCAAAAATGGATAATATCTTAATAATAATTTCATACCGGCGGCAATAAAACATGTTAATGGGTGGTAGTAATAAAATATTACATATATATTTTTAGACTACAACTTTAATTGGCTTATTAAAAACAGCACGACTTCTACGTTTAGTAAGAGTTGCCCGTAAGATTGACAGATATTCTGAATATGGAGCTGCAGTACTTGTGCTTTTAATGGCAACATTTGTTTTGATTGCTCATTGGTTGGCATGTATTTGGTAAGTTAAGTATTTGTTTATAGTATTTTGTAGAGTTAAAAAATTTAAACTTGACTATATAAAATGCAATAAGTAATTTCTTAGTAAAAATCGAATTTTCATTTACTTTTGACTGAATGATTTTCCTTCTTAAGGCCTATTTGTATTTTATATGTATGTACATAGGTATGCAATAGGAAATGCTGAAAGAACAATGAAAACTGGAAGTGTTGGATGGCTCAATGCATTAGGAAACGACATTCAAGAGCCATATTTAGAAAATAGAACTGGAGGGCCTTCAATTAAAGTAAGTTGCATTAAAAAAGTAAAAAAAGTAACATTTGCCAGACATTTTTTTTTTATTTATGCCAACTCGAGTTGAATGCGTATTTATCATTACCAGCAGTATTTATTCACCAGCATTCTACAATGTATATTTAAAAGCTCTGAGAAGCCACAGCACACTCCTAATTATTGTCACAATATTTAAACATACTTCCTATCACTTCACATCATTATTTTAATCTTAAAATTTAAGTTATAAACATATGTAACAATAAGTATTTTTAACTTTTTTAACTTTAAAATGGAGGCCATCACAGCATCTGCTTTGATGCCCTCCAATGGACGTTCCCATATTTTTTGTTCATAAAGACTCCGTCTGAACTTGTGGAACAAAAATGTTGACCCATATTTGTTTGGAACATTTTTACAAAAACCTTCACCAAAAGGAATCATCGTACCCAAAAGTAGATAAAACTATTTCACATAAGATCAGATATGTATATATTTTAATTGTGTTGGAAAACGAAAAGATTTTGTAACTATTTAATGTCCCATGATCAAAAGTATTTATAATTATTTATTTATTATGGTCCATTAAAATCTATTTTTAGTTATTATATTTCTCTAAAGGGTAAATCCAGTGGGTGAAGTATTTTCAGACGACGGGTTTGCATGCTGTTGTCCAGAAGTTTTAACGCTAGTTGGTTTTGGTGATCCTGTACTTGCCTTCAGTAATGTTAGATAGATTGGCAGTTCCCCCTAACTGTATTCAATAGGACCAGGTGTTCACCAATGAGACTGCCTATTACCGCGAATTTCAGTAGGATTTGTGACCATGTTGCTCGTTTCATTGTGCCTGGGAGAAAACTTTCCAACTTTCCTCATATTGTCTATCTCTCTTCATAACTTCTTCATCTCTCTTCGCATCATTAGATTGATGTGAGACAAAGAGCTTCAACTAGTCAGAAATTCAGCACTAAAAATAACTCATCAAAAATTAAGCTACTTACGCGTTCTACTAAAAAAAAACAAGTACGCACATTCGATCCATTCATATAACTTGTGATTCGAACTACTTCCACCCGTGGAAGTGGAATGCAAAAAACATTCAGACGCTAAATGGGAACGACTCGCACCACCCTCGTTCTTTTGATGATGCTCAATCTTGACGGGCAATGCATATGTGAGAACAGTTATCTTATTTATTAGCTTATTTCTTCACTTTCTTACAAACGGTGGTTCAGCATAGCGCTCATAGGCGTTTGGCAGGTAGGCAAGATGTTCTCATTTAAAAAATAAATTTTAAATTCTTACACAATTGTTGGTGCTTATTTTCGTCCCATATATTTTTGTATAAGTACCTATGAATGAATCACACCTATTGTTTACTGTTATTATTATATACAGAGATGCAATGCTTCAAATAGTAAGAATAATTTTTGAGAGTATGAATGGTTAGAATTGGTAGGAAGAATCGCTTCATATTCGAATCAAACACGAGTAGCGTTCACACATTGCAACACTTTGATGTGGGACTCACAAAGTACGTTGGAGTAGCTTTGCGACATAAGGTTTCTTATTTTTTGAGAGAACACTTCAGACCTTACGATGACGGAATGTTGCTATGGAGGATTTAGGTTGCAACGCTGGAGTTTTCTTGCTAGTGCAGCCTTATACATCGGACACCCTTCGTATGACGTTATATGACGCCAGTGCAGTTTGCATAAGGGGCTGCAGTTTCTAAAGGTGTACCGAACTATATAGACATGTGTTGTTATCTTACACAAAGGTTTTTTTGCAAAATCTTTGCGTGTCCGAATTTTTGTCATCGATGACAAATTGTTGTTATGTGTATTGCTTAAGATTTTTATTGTTAAATGATTAATGTTTCCTTTTATTTTTATTTTAGTATTTCGTTTTTGTAATTGTAATTATCTGCACTTTTAAACCGCTATATACCCACCAGAGAGTTTACAAACAAAGACACATTAACAGTATTATAATAAGGTAAATTAAGACGATTTTGCACTGATGAAAAATTAAGTCAATTACGTATTCCCACTTTAAAAAAGGATGTCTAAAGAGGTAGACGCACGAACATTGCTGTCAGTTTGCATGCATTTTACTGTTTAAGAACATACGTTCTTTATAGGGTCTCCGTTGACTCCTTATATTGATAAAAAAATCAGCAATGGTAATATAATGAAATACAAATTGGAATAGCTTAAATAGAAAATGTAAACAAATATATATCATTACAACTAATTTATTCTTAACAAGACCTCAATTACTATTTTTTTATTTACAGTCTCGTTACATAACAGCTCTTTATTTCACGTTTACATCTTTAACATCCGTTGGTTTTGGCAATGTAGCCCCAAATACGGATGCGGAGAAAATTTTTACAATTTGTGTGATGCTGATCGGATGTAAGTCCTTGTAGTGACCGATTTTCTGTCTTTTTTTTTAATTCGTTTAAATAAACTGCTGTGTTTAGAACTTCATTATTTAAAACATTAAGGCAAAGTTAACTTTTTCTTATCTTGTGTAAAACGAATGTTTTTTATAAAACACTTTTGCGTACTATACAGGTTTTGTATAAGTACAAACTAAAAACCTAGAACAAATCGTTTAGCAAACCACTAAAATATATGAACATTTTTAAGCGAATTGTTTGAATTTGAAAAGTTTTACAAATTGAAATCAGCTGATATTATATGTACATCATTAAGTATTCCCAGTTCTTTCTGAAACGTACGATAGAACGTAATTGCAATGATACAAATATATTGTTTTTAAAGGGATCGTTCCAAATTAACTAGGGATTTTTAGGATGCCTAATGCCAATGAACCTAATAAGTTATGAGTTGAGTAGATTATTTATAATGTACATTTTAAAGTGTTTCAGAGTTGGCTATGTCTTGGATTGATGTATGAGCTAATATGAAGTAGATATTTATTATATTTATATAGTTGGATGTTATTGTTAAGAACAGCTCAATTATTATTGGCTGTTTTTTATACATTCCAACTATATGTAGACTATATCATTTTAGCCCTTATGTACGCCAGTATTTTTGGCAATGTATCAGCCATTATTCAAAGACTTTATTCTGGTACGGCAAGATATCATACGCAAATGCTAAGAGTTAAGGAATTTATTCGTTTTCACCAGGTAATTATATTGTGTAGTAGAATCGAAAAAAATTGACTGAACCTGTGTTATACAGATACCAAACCCTCTGCGACAAAGGTTAGAAGAATATTTTCAACATGCTTGGACATATACTAATGGAATTGACATGAATTCGGTTTTAAAGGGATTTCCAGAATGCCTTCAAGCAGATATTTGCTTACATCTTAACAGAAATTTGCTCACAACGTGTCCGGCGTTTTCTGGGGCCAGCCCAGGTTGTTTAAGGTAAGATTATAAAAAACTACTCACTCTTTGGTGAAAGGGCGAAATGTATAGATTTATTAAAAAAAATATAACAGGTGCGAATGTTGTATTCTACGTCAACAAGATATTTTTTTAATTTGGGTATTACATTTTAAGGAGTTGTTCGAAGTATGCTAATTACATTAATTAAATACATTGATGTGCTAGAAGATGTGATTGAGGTTAGACATTTGCTTGGAGTGTTAAATCTGAGATCACCCATGTTGTGTTGGTATATTGTATGCAGTTATCTATAATGTGTTTATACATAGAGACTTTGCCGTTATTTGTAATGTTGGTGATCACAAGCACACATCGTTGCATTCGAATTCATAAACTTAAAATCAACCATATATTTTGGTAAACTAACCATTACCTTCATTTTGTTAAATGAATTTTGGTTCAAAAGTTAAAGAGATAGGTCCAGGTAATTTAAATTAATTTTGATCGTCTGATTTGAAAAGCCTTTGAACAGTGCTCCAGGAAACCATATTTAAAGTGTTTAGTATGTTCTCCACTTAATAAGAACCATCATATGCAACTTTTTTTCATTTGTCTAACAAGCCCACATACTTCCATGAGAGTTCATATGTGAGACAACACTTACAATGAGCAAATCATATAAACATGCACACCACCACCACCAAGGCCCACAGCTCGATCCAGATTCTGATGTCGTTGTTTAGAGTAATTTTGCTTTATATAAATGGAATATTTCGTTTTGTACAGGTTTGTGACTAAGGAACACGAACTTTATAGGACTCTCAAAGGCGATTTATTAATTTAAAGTACTGTTGTTAGAAAGTTCAACAAATAACCCTATTAAACTGTTATGTTTCGAGTAAATGAGTTAACTTAATCTATTTTCAGAGCGTTTTCTTTGAAATTTAAAACAACACATGCACCCCCTGGTGATGTACTTGTGCACAAAGGAGACGTTCTTACCTGCTTATTTTTTATTGCTAGAGGATCAATTGAAATTCAAAAGGAATTTGATGGCGTCATTGTTTTAGGTAAAAAAATTTACATACTTATAACAAGTATATAATGATTTGACAGTTTAAATAGGAAGTATTTATTGAGTATTATTGTCTACAAATACTTTATAAACTCTTTAGAGATACATTAATATATTAACTTGGCATTACATTTGTAACACAAAGAAGGATTGGCAAGCTGAATATAACTCTGCTCTGGAGGGTATAAAAAGGGACAGTTATGCCCTGTCCGTTTTCCTTTCGCTATCTAGTATAATTATAATGCTGAAACGATTCATTTAATATTAGATTTTTATTTATTTTAAGGCAAAGGTGAAATTTTTGGCGAAAATCCTTGTTTATATAAAACAATTGGAAAGTCGAATGGCAATGTTAGAGCATTAACATACTGCGATCTACATAAAATACACAGAAATGATTTGTTGGACATTTTAGATTTGTATCCCGAATTTTTTAACAGTTTTGTGAAAAACTTAAAAATTTCACATATTTTAAGAGACGTAAGTAATAACAATTCTCTATTTATTATTTGCTTTGTGCTTATACGCAATGAATGGTATTGATTTCGTGTTATGGTAAAAAAAAAGAGCAGTTCTGAATTGTATGTCCTTACATCTAGTTGTATTTAAATGCTGCCGAAAAATTAATTGTTTTGTCAAGGTTCACTCCAAGGTATATGATTCCGAGGCTTAGATTAGAAACCATTCTGAGAATAAGATTGCGAGCGTTTTGTTGTTGATTTTAATTTTCTATATCTTAAATTGCTGGGAATATTTTCAGTTTCTGATGCAATGAACCGTCGTGACTTCCGACCAGCAATTTAATATTGTAGAGTGTATTGATGTCCATATACTTAAAAAATCCAACAGCAGGGGATATGTTTTGCTCAGTGCAATAGGAAATCGCAGAACCTTCCATTAAAGTGACTGTTAATGTAGGCTTGAGGTTGAATATTCCGACTTTAAATTAATACAAATTGATGTACCACAAACAAAACAAACCCTGAAACATATATTCAAGTAATTTAAAATGCAGTGCTCACGCTTAATAGCAACGCAAAATTTTGAATTATAGAAAGTTTTCTATATAAATTAAGATGCAAGTCCACCCAACGCGTTTACCAATATGAACTTATATATATTTGTATTATGTATTTTTAAACTAAATATGTGGATAATATATTTTTATTATCTAATTTCATTGTTATCTAGGAGTTTAAAACTGGAATTAATATGAAACATATTTATATAAGCGAAAAACTAGAAGACAAGGAACGCGTTACCAGTGACATTAATTCAATAAGGCTGTAAGTATTTTCATTTAAGAACCCAGTCAATGTTAAATAACTGCAAAATTTATTGATTAATTCTTCACATCTCTTAGTTTATGCAATATTTCTGTATGAAAAAAAATTAGTGTGAAAGGTCATAACGTCAAAATTTTTCTTTGTCGAGGTTTTTATTCCCTTAAAAGAAAACGTGCATTCATTTTGACTCCATTTTGAATCAGGATCACATCCTGAGTTGATTTAGCCATGTCCGTTTGTCTCTCTGTGCGCCTGTTGAAAGCATGTTGCAGTCAAACGAATCGACCTGGGAGTATCATATTTGATGTTGATGGTCCCTAGTCCATGTGGAATGAAGCGATATTCATAACTTAAATATCCAATAAGATGTAAAGAGGAGAATTATTTGATTAAACCACCCTGCGTATGGGTGCTAAGATTTTTCTGGGTGCTAGAATAATCTTTTGATTGATGGTGGTGATAAAGTCTATAATTATTTTTTGCTTTTAGTATTACTAAAACCAAAAAACTGCTAATCCATTACTGTTTTAAAATTAATTGATACCTGTCTGCTACTGATATTATTTTTGATATATTTTTATTTTCTTTTTTTAACGCCTTCTTCTTTAATAACGCCACTTTTGTAAAACGAGTGCTGAACAGGCAACAGTAGAGCTAACTCCAAAACAGGATGAATTCTTAAACAAACAGCTTGAGTTAAGATTTACTCCTAATAAAATAAACCTTCTTTATTTTGTTTATTTCTTTTTTTAATGCTTTACGAAACAATGACAAAACCAATCGAAATTTTGTTTCAAGTTTTATTATCTTATGAATCACGTCTGCACTCTGGTTGACCGGCAAGCAATTAAATGGCATACGCTTGCCTTTTCTGATACTATTAGAAGCAAAGTTCAGTATATTACATTTTTATACCATAGACAATTTTTTGAAAAATCATATAAACAGCAGTATTTATATTTCAAATTTTGTATCTTTTTTTCCAGGGTCAAGCGATTTATAACTAAGAGCAATAATGAAGAATAGGAACATTTTCTTCATCAATTTTCCAATATGATCATCATTCATTTTACAACAATAACCAATAATTTTATTTAAGATTTAACAATGAAGTATAAGGTAATATAGAATTGATTTGGTTCCCAAAGAAATTTAAAAATATAGCAACGACGAGTCGGTAATATTTAAATTGGACAATTAGTTAAAATGTATGGTAGTTACCAGAATCATATTTCTGGTGATAAGTCCCGAACTAGAGTTAATTGTTTGTATTTTATTGAATCATTGAATTTTATATGTTATTAAAACCATTTGATAAACCTGCTCACTCATTTTGAATTGAACGTAGGATGTATACCACATTAAGTACATTTGTATGGCCTAAGAGTAAGATTTTGTTTAGATTTTATTGGCGGTTGCAAACCGGTAGCGCAGTAAAACATTAGCGGAAGCAGCATCGAAGAATGTCGATAATAAATCATTTAAGGTATACAACTTTTGTGTATAAATTCACACTTAATTATCTGCCGAGAAATTACCCAAGTCTACGGGTTGAAAAGTCCGTCGACGAGGTCGTCTGGGTTTCTACCCAACTCCCAATTGATTATAAAGATAGTCGTAAAATCTTGGTTTATATACCACTTCCATATCTAACTAAATGGTTTAAAGCTCCATTAACTTGTAACTTTGTTGTTACTTTATGAATTTGCTTAGAATATATATATAATTTACAATGATACTACTTTATATATTCATTAATAATTTAAGCAATATTAAATGTCATTCACAATAAAAATCAACGGATGAGATTATTTTCATTTTTTGTGTTGGCACTCCAAAGAAATGAAGTCGTGTGTATTAGTAGGATGGACCAAAGCAGGCTTGTGGTGTTGTCTGGCTGGAGACAAACAACATATTCTGGAATAGCTCCACAATTAACATCAGAGTCAACGTGGAAGCTTACATTAATGGCACAAACTGTTGTGGATGTTTAGGGGCTAGCGTTCGAGCATGCCTGATCCCCATGATAAAAAGGAGTGTATTTCCTTGTGAAAAATAGTTCTGCTGAATGATCATAATTCAGGCTTTGATGGTTTTTCTAACCAGCCACTATCCTATATCCCTAATATCCGCCCTTATTGGTGGAGGATGTCAATTTCACCTCACAGTGTATGATAAAATCTTATTTTGATTTCCCATTCAAATTTTTATTATCTTTCAAATTCATTTATTTTTAATTTTTTCTATTATATTTCTCGTTTCTAGCTTGCATTTTTTGTACTTAAAATATTTTTAAAATTTGACTCTCGCGTTATTCAAGCCCTGTCAGAGAGTGGTATAAGCTTCCTCGTCAATGCAATTATCAAACTTAGTCTGTTTCCTACCTGTTGGAGAGCTAAGATTTAAATGATTGCCAGGGAAACCAGAACACGAACTTAGTTCTTATCGTCCCATAAGTTCGCAGAATACTTGACCACATCACGAAGTCCCTTGAAACCTGGCAGTATTGTACAGAAGTACTTCTTGACGAAGGAGCACCTAAAGCTAAACAGAAGATAAATAAAGCCGAATATTGCCAGAATGGGTTGGCTCATTGGAAAGAAATTAAGACTAAGTCTTAGCAACTCCAAGTACTTTTTTACAACAAAACAGTTATAGTCCCGATTTGGTCCTTTTGCTATGGGGAGCAGCTAAACCGTCTAACGCAAATTGAATCTTACGTAGTCTTTACAATTAGCTGTTAAGCCTCAAATATGATTAAAACTTACAATGTCGTGGATCGGCTTAACAGAGTGCAAGTATGTTAACATAATGTTAATAAAGAGAGAACACTGTTATGAGTAAAGAGCATCATTAGAGTATGACTCTATTGAGCATGGCGTCTGGTGTCGTACAAGATCAAACAAGAACGAACATGCAGCAATATGACAATTGCGTTGAAGCCTATGCGTGTTGAGTGAATTCTCATGAAATGATTAAAGGTCTTGTTGATGTTGTGAAACACAACAATGAATAAAGAGAAGAAGGAAAATGTAGAACAACGGCTGGCTAGCCAGGCATTCAGTTTTGAGATGTTGATCGAATAGGACACCAGACGACTTGCTGTGTTTAATACAATAATAATCATGAGTGACGAACACTTGAGTGAGTCCGAGGCCTCACCGGCTCATCTTTCGACATATATATCCCTTTCAGGGGATGTTTTCAAATAAATGAATTATAAAAAAAAATACTTTCTTTACAAAAGGGAATAAAAGATAATACAACGGAACGGTAACGAATTCGTATCGAAAGTATCAGAACTAACAAGCAAAAATGTCAGGTGGCGTATATGAACTGGATGAAAAAATAGATTGAATTGTCGAATATTATATATTTTAGTGACAATCCGATGCAGCAAGATTTAGTCGCACCTTTATATTGTCATTAACAAAATCGTGGACATGGGAAATCCTCATTGTTCCCTAAGACTCTTGACACAGATTTACCCAGATATAGCTTGGTATGTGTTTATATATGTTTTCGATAGAGGCTTACTCCCCAGCTTGGCATAAGTTTCTACCTACATTATTGGAACAATCCCCACACCCTCTTCAATCCCAAGCAAACAAAAAAACAATCTGTGTGAAATTACTTCAATGGTCAAACCAACGAGCCAACATGGCTCCACCACGTCAGTTTGCTTATTTACCCAAACTAGAGTCGGACTTACAGTATGTTGACTTACGAATCTTGAGGTCTACTAAAAGGAAGGTGGCATTACAAA
>JXPZ01001690.1:0-12393 GCA_001014575.1 Themira minor
GAAGAGCCGATAAACGAAAACAATGAACGAAGTGAACGCCTCGAATGTTTCACAATGACTAGACGATTCGACTGGTTTTGTTGTAGACGTTCGAAATGCGCATGACAGTATTGGCAGTGCCGTAGGGCTTCACAAACGACAACGAACTCAAGGAAGATTCTCGACACTCCTCGAGTAGAGTACAAACCTTGTTCATTAACCGTTAAAATTTCAAAATGCCCCATTTACTGACACGAATTTACGTTTATTTTCAATAAATTAATAATATTCTTATCTAAAATGCATATTTTGTTGGATGTCTGGATGGGGTCTCCAAGTTGAATGTAATTTCTATTACGTTAATTCCATTAAGTTAAAGTCTTCAGAGGGACTCATACACATACGATTATTGTGGATATTGTGGAAATTTACTAAGATGTGTTTTGTGACAATTTTTTTTATTTTCTTGGATATTAATAAAAATTGTTGTGGCTGTTCTAGTACATACATTGAGATTTGGAAACTATTTCTTAAACATTTAACGGTTTTCATTTACAGTTTTTTGTCGAAGGGAAATAAGAATTCAGTTAGGTTTTGTGTTTTAAGAGTCGCTGGTTTGGTTAATAATAGTACTTTCACTCGTGAATATGTTTTTGTATCATTTTTGTTTCATTTCAGATTATAAGATTACATTTAATACATATTTTCCATAGGGGCTTAATGAGACTCTCCACGCTTCTAAAACCTCGTGATCACCGTACACAACAATATCCAATTGAANAAAAACCTGGTGATCACCGTACACAACAATATCCAATTGAATATCCTAAACTACAGATCCCTCATAACAAATGTGTGCGAAACAAAAATAAAATAAAGTCACATTTAGCCCGTCGGTAAACGAATTGTATAAAATTTCCGACAAATTACTCAATAAATAGGAGTGGAATGAAAAGGCTTTTGCAAATAGTACAGNAATGAGGCTTTTGCAAATAGTACTGTTAGCGTCTTATGAGGGTTTTCATATAAAACAACAAATGGGAACATAAAAGAAGGAAGGTGAGTGCACATTTGCTCACTCACAAGTGATTAACTGTTAAATAATCATGCGGGTTTGTTTTCCTTTGTCTTCCGCTTCGAAATTCGTTGCCATCAATTTCACTTAAATACAATATAGACTACACATTTAGACATTCATCACATATAAGTGTTCATGATTTCAAGTTGCATTTGCTTTCGTTTTAGTTTGTGCAATGAGAATTTTCATACACTTACTCTAACTATGAAAAACTCAAAACTATAAATTTGAAAATACAAAACATTCAATCATTTCGATACAGTCTATTANATCATCAACTAAAAAAATTCAATCATTTCGATACAGTCTATTACTATTGGTGAATATTTTGCGGAAATTTAGAAGGGCTTCTCATTTTGTTTTAATTTCATTCCATTTGAATATACATATCTTCGTTTATATTTATATAGTTCTAGATGTATATGCACATTCAATTCTAGTTACATTTATTCAATATTTATTTCAATATTGATCATTTATTTCACAATATTTGCCATTACATAAATGAGTCGTTTGCATAATTTTTAAGATTTAAGATTATTTTATTATTATTTTATGTCGTTTACGTGTTTTTATTCCTTCTATTCGCTTGCATTAGTTGAAATAAATAGTGAGTAGTGTGTGTTATGTTAGTCGTTAAAAGTTAAATTAAAAAATGTTTACATTATATTTTCCGCTACTGCATTCAGTTATTGGTTGGCGCTTTTTACATAGATAATTTTGAAATCATAAAAACATTCGTACACGGCAAGGACAACCTTAGGTATGTCCTGTATGCACGTTTCCTCTCAACATATTGACCTTGGGTCAGGAAATTCCACGAGGGTTGTGTCAATCTCCACGAAAATGAAAAATAGGTTCTTAATCTTAACATTAGTGTTATATTCATCCAAAGAATAATTTAAATATGAAATGGAAAAACGTTTTACAACCACATTTGGATTTCGTCATCGGCTAAAAACAACACAATTTCTAACCGAAAAGAAGAGCAATTAAAAATTTATAAAAATAGAAAGTAAAATTGTGTATCCTTTGTGTCCTTTGCCAGTCGTTGTGCTCCCCACTAGCATTGTACTGCCCCAGTATGACGAATTCCTCATTTAGTTCTATTCAAGCAGTTTGCTGAAAAATATTATATTCAGCAAATCGTTAAACGACAACTAGATCGGTGACGACGTCGCAATCGTGGCCGGAAGCGCTGAGCTCTCAGCGCCAGAGGATACAGCCAGAGCTGGTGTCGTGGTGTTCGATGCTTCAGCGCTCGATGTGGGGGTCGTTGTTTTTGTGCACAGCGTTTCGTCGTCGGATCGCTCATGGCCGTTGTCGGTGCTGGCCACCACATTGCCATTGCTGTCGTTCCTCGGCTCGGTGGGGGCGGTCGTCGTGCTTTCGATCAGTTTCGTTATGTGCGTCGCCCCCTCCGAGTTGGCGGCGATCTTTTTGGCCACCGCCGCAGCCTCTTCGCGCATCGCCAGTTCGATCGCCTCGATGTCGTTGTCACTGTGCGACACCGACATCGGCTCGATCATCTCCATAATGCCGTCCTCGTCGTCGTCGTCCTCCTCCTCCTCGTCGTCGTCCTCTTCGTCGTCCACATCGACGTCCACATCACAGTCCACGTCCACGCTCACATCCTGGCCCTCGTCACTGGTGCTCAGCTCGGCAGCCGCTGCCGCCACCGCCAACTCCATGTCGTCGCTCTCGTCCAATTGGGTCTGCTGCGTATCGCCCTGCGAGGCGGCGATGTCGTCCTTCTGCATCAGGCCCAATATGGTTTTGATGTACGACTCCATGGTCAGCAGGACTTTGTAGCGCTTCTCTTGCTCCGCCACCTGACGATCATCGGCGGTCTTCTTGTTGCCCGCCTTCAAGGCGTTCGACGCTGCGGCGCCGCCCCCATCCGCGGGCACAAAACTACCGCCCGGCTTCATGGCGGTCGTCGTCGTTATGATCGTATCACCGATTATCGTCCTCTCGATAATCTGATTGCCAAAGCCGGCTGCCCCAACGCGCCCGATGCTGATTTCTCTAATCTTTTTCTTTGCGCTGCAACCGCTCTCGTCCTCACTTTTCTCACTTCTGCAGCTTGAGACTTCTTTGGAGCTCTTCGCCGTTTCAGCCTCCACATTGTTGTCGTTTGGCATTGCCTCATCGCTGCCCCCACCTGGTGGTTTCTTCTCGGGGGTTTTCTCGTTGCTAGCCTGCTTCTCAGCGATTTCTGACTTTGTGGCCGTTTTCTTGTCGTCTTCGTTCTCGCTGATGTCACTGGTTCTGCTCGTGTCCATTACCTCGGGCGTCTCGTTTTTCTCTTCGGTTTCCATTTTCTTGTGCAGCGCTGGGGTTTCAACGGCTTTCTCCTCGACGCCTAATTCCAGTTTGATTTTCTTATTTGGAAATATTTCAGCTGAAACCGATACAAATCGAGTATAGCAATTACAAATGTGTGCCCTTCTCAGTGAGCCCATACCTTCTGTGATGGTTNGACAAATCGAGGATATGAAAAACAAATATGTGCCCTTGTCAGTGAGCCCATACCTTCTGTGATGGTTTGGAAACGATTGCTCTTAAAGAGCAAAGCCTTCAGCGAGCCACTCAGCTGTTTACGCACCGACGCCGGTATGCCCGTGTTCTGGGCAATCACACGAATCGCAAACAAGTCGCCGCACAACTCATCCAAGTCCTCCTTGGAATGCATCGAGTAGCTGATGGTGTACAACAAACGTGCGATCGGCAGGCTACCGGAGATCTGTCGGTCAGGCGAAAAGAGGCTTTTTCAAATGTTCAGAACACAACCTCAGCATCTTACCTTTGGATAGTAGATTTCGAGGAAATTTCTCATGTATTGATCCCCTAGCGAAGAGCGTTCTTGCCGCAACAGTATGTTTATGTACTCCACCAAGTGCTGATTCTTGATTAAGAGCTCCGAGTACCTGTTCAACAAAAGAGTGCAAATTAAGTACAAATATTTGCGATTCGTGGTAACACGATGCTCACTTGTTGGTGCAACTGTTATTGTAGATGCCGACCCAGAATTTCGGGAACAGCGTGAAATGCAACGGAATCGCTTCGATGGCAACCAAACAGCTCAACTTCACCAGCGAATCGTTCAGTTGATTCGTGTTGACGGCCATACGCATCATGACGTCCAGGAAATCATGGTACGGCCGATAGAAAGCCTCTATCACGGCATCGTACTCCAAGTCGATGCCCTTCTGAATGAGTTCGCCCTGGGGAATGCACATCTGCACCATGGGTCGTGGCGGCCGGGGCGAGTTCTTCATGTGCGCGTTCCACTGGGGCGGCTTGTGGCCGCGCCTCGGGAAGTATATGCCCAGCGGACCGATGGCGTTCGGTGTGCTCGCCACAGACAGATGGCAGTTGATCAGGATGGGCGCCAGTATGCTGGTAATGTCCAGATTGGGATTACGCACCAGCTCCTTGAGCACGTCCAAGGCCAAGCGACTGATCTCCGGCGGATTGAAGGTGTTCAGCAGGGTGGCCAAGCGTTTGATGGCGTCCGGCAGACCCTTCACCAGGTTCGATTGGTGGTGGTGGTGCCGCAAGTAGTGCTGCTGCTGTTGGTGCAGCTGCTGCATCTGATGGAGCTGCAAGTGCTGTTGCATTTGTTGGTGCAGCTGCTTTTGCTCCTTCTGCTGGGTCTGGGTCATTTGGGCCTTGAATTGCTCCTGCTGTTTCTGCAGCATCTGCTGGTGGTGCTGCAGCTGCTGGGCATGCGCCTCCAATTGTTGCTGGCACAAAGGGAACGTAAGGGCGAGCTTGGTAGGGGGGTAAGAACGACTCACCTGTGACGGTGCGGAGAACATGTTCTTGTTGGTGGAGGTCACAATGCTGCAGAGCGACGGTGTGGGCATGCTGGGCGGCGGGCTGTCCACCCGCGTGCTGATGCGCAGCGTTGTCAGCAGCATCGCCAGCTCGTGCAGCAGCTCCTGCAGGTCACCGGCCACATGGCAAGCGGTAGCTTCATGGTGCATGGAATGTAGCGTATGCAACGCCTCGAAGCACATCTCAATGCCGCCGTTGTAGATCACCAACAGACGGTCCTCGTCATTGTCAACTGCGGAGGTGTTCTCAATAGGAAAGCTCTCTACTTAAACGCCACTAGACCTACCAAGTATTTTCAGCACGGTGATGAGGGTGCTCCAGGAGACACGGGCGTCCAGACTGGTCAAATACATGGACAACGTGGTGCGCCGGAATGTGGTCACCTCCAGTTTCTCCTGTTCACTGGCGTCGGGATGGCGGGTCGCGAACATGGTCATCAGCTTGAAGAGCTCATCGACGGCGGCCGCATATTGCGTGGGATGCGGCGTGATGTTCTTGAAGCCCCATTGCAGGTTCTGGTGGGCAGCCAACTGGCGGGTCAGCACGCGACTCTGCTCGCAGCACAAACGCAGCATACCATAGTAGGCGGGCAGCATTGAACGATTGAACGACACTATCTCGGAGTCATCGTGATCCGCTCTGAGAAGGAGACGGTTACTCTCGGTACTTTGGCACAGGAAAACAATGAATGCACTTACAAAATANTGAAGGAGACGGTTACTCTCGGTACTTTGCCACAGGAAAACAATGAATGCACTTACAAAATATAGTTGAACGCAATGTTGCGGCTTATTTCCGGGGAATTGGCCACCGTCAAGGCGTTCTCCGGACAGTCAACCAGCGATTGGTGCCAGAAAGCCAGCAGGGCATGCTTGTTGTGGTGAGCCGGCACGCTGGGCTCGGAGAGACGTGGATGAAACAGTTCCCACAAGGAGCGCATCGCCGGGCCGATCTGTGCAAGTATCATATAAGTAAAGGAATCGGAAGTTTAAGGGCAGTACTCACCAGTAGTTTCTCAGTCTTGGACACCATACAGTAACTCAGCAGATTAAAGTAGGCGGTTAGTTTGGAGGTGCCGTGCACGGTGATGTCGGTGTACGAGCGGGCCGGCCTCAAGAGGCGCAACAGCAGGCCGATGACATTGTGCAGCACCACTTGGGCGTCACTGTTCAACTCCCTATTCGATTTGGGCGAAATGGTTTGTTAGATGAGCACCTCGATTCAAGGGGGGGAAACGTCGCAAGCTTACCGATAGGCAAGTGATGAAAGCGTTGAGTGCTTATGCAATGTATGAGTTCGGAAATTGCTGCGGAATGGCTGAGACGGCACCAGCGATACAAGCAGAAATGCAGCAGCTAAAATACACAACCACCGATCCGACCCGATTCTGAATATTCTAGACATGACATTGCTCGACATTGTACTCACCGTTGCGCACGCGGCCATTGTTGTGGGCGATTAGGTACTGCTCCAGCCAATCGTCGGCCGATTGCAGAATCCACGCGTGGGCGATCTTGTTTTTGGGCGCCTGAAATGCGAGCCACTCGAGGGCGGACTGGGGACAGTACTCCGCCGCCTCCCAGACGCGTTGCAGCACCAGTTGCGAGAAACACGGCAGACCCGAGGGGCCGACCTGAGATTCGGTGAGCAGCGTGAGCAGCTTGAAGAACGGGCCGCACAGCTCGGTGTGCTTGGTGACCGCCGTGAAGAGCATCGAGATTATTTGGGCGGCCAGACGGTCCTCGAACCGGCACAGGGCGTGTATTAAATGCTTGGTCTGATGGGGATTAATGTTGTCCTTGATTTGCTGGTACAGAAAGGGGAAGCCCTGCGAGAGAGTGAGTGAGTGTTACGAGAGTGAAGCACTTGCAAATTAAAACTACACCACATGTCTTAGTATTCACAATACAAGCGTGCAATTTACTATACTTTATTGATAATAAAAGAGGAATCCTGTGCAATAGAACAGCATGAGCTGAACGAATTGTCCTACCTTTCCTCCGGCAATCGCGTTGAAGTCTTTCTGAGTCAGACGCAGCCGAAGGTCCGGGCCCCGGGACCGTTCCACCAGATTCGCCACCAAGCCGATCATCTTGTCGAGGGAGGCCGGCCTGGTTTTGTCCATCGACAACGTTTCGTCCGACGAGTTGTCGTCGTTGTCTGAGCCCACATCAATCTGTTGAACAAACGCCAGTTAGTTTGGAGGGCCCATTGAAAGGGGGCACTGACTTACGCAATCCTGAGACTTGTTGCCCAGGTAGAAGTCGGCCAGCGTCTTGAGCAAGCCGACGCGTAACAGGAAAACGGTTTCCTCGTCGCCCATGCGCGAGAATTCCAGCAGTAAGCTGAAATACTCGGAAAGATTACGCAAATGGACCTTGGCTCCATGCTCCATCAGCGTTATGATCGAGATAATGAAACGGGTGACGCACGACGCCCCACCAATGGCCTCCTTGCTGTCACTGTCCGAAGCGATGTCCAAGTACAAGTGACAATGCGATGATCTGTTCGAGACGATTTGAAAATGGGCTTGGGGAAAAAGGAAATTCAGGGTCTTACCTCAGTCTCTGTATGACATGTATGATGAGCCGTTGGAACATTTGCCGGACAATTTGATTGGGGCATTGTATCAGCACTTGCACGGGCCACCACGGTTCGCTGGCCATGTGCGAGAGGAACCATTCGCAAGCCTCTTGACTTATGTTGAACTGCTTTGTAAGCATCTCAACCCACAGCACCATTGTTGGCTGCAACGAGAAAACACAATTTGTCATGGTTACGCTGCGCGCGTCCACTTTGGGCGACCACTCACTTTCTCCTTGGCANCAGCTGCGCTGAGCGCGTCTACTTTGGGCGACCACTCACTTTCTCCTTGGCATGTATGAAGGTCTCCATGAAGAAGGACACCGATAGTTTCGCTGCTATGCACGTCACATCGGTTTGAGCTATAAGGGTTTGGGGAATGTGGCTGCACAATTGCCACATGAAACTGCAAGAAGGGCGTACCCAAATGTATACACATCTCATGGGGGAGTAGGGAAGGGACAACTAACTTGAAATATGTGTGCTCGAACACATTGCGGTCCTGCAGGTATTGGCGATTATCTTGCCATATCCAATCCTCCAAGTCCTTGCTCAGCTTCGGCACCTCCCAGAAATTGTAACTCTTGTCGCACGATGCGGCGGACGTCGATGGCTGGGCATCGCTGTTGGCGACGCTGCCTAAGCTGGTTTTATCACATAATTCGGCTGATTTGACATCTTTCGAGTCGTCCGGCTCTTTTCCCTCTACCTTCTCCCCTTGCGGCTTGTCAACCGCTACGCTCTTCTCTACCCCACCATTCTTCTTCTCCTCTTCGTTGCACTCATTCTTTTCGCATTCATCGTTGGACTTCTCTTTGACGCGCAGTGGCGTTTCTATAGAGCATTGAGTCTTTGGCGACAGCAACTCGGCATGACGTCGCTTCAGGTGCTCCGGCAAACGTCGCTCGTAGAACAACATATACGCAGAGTTGGTTTTCTCGAAACTAAAGTCCAAGTACTTTTCGGTCACCGAATCGTAGGTCTTGCTCTGCAAATGCAGTACACCGTTAACTTGATTCTCTTTAAAACACAAATTTATAAGGCTTACGGTCATTTCCCCGCCAAAGCATTCGGCCGCGATTTGCGATGGATCGAAGGGCTTCACTTCGGCGTCATTAAACAGGAACCAACGATCATGCTGCAACGATGANTTTCACTTCGGCGTCATTGAACAGGAACCAACGATCATGCTGCAACGATGATTTGTTACGCTCCTTGATGAAACTGTAGTAATGGCCACCATCAGCCGTGCCCGTGTGCACAGTAACGCCCACCAGCTCATATCTAAAGGATAGGGGGAAGTGTTTTTGAAAATCCCGAACGAATGGCAAGTTTTTCAACACTCACTCAGAACACTCCTCGAGGTCATNGTAGGGGGAAGTGTTTATGAAAATCTCGCAGAATTTCAATGCTTTACAACACTCACTCAGAACACTCCTCGAGGTCATCGTCAAGGTCATCCACCTCACCGTTTTCAGTCTTGGGATTGTTTTCCTTTTCCTGCTTGCGCTTCTCACGATCCTCTATACAAAACAAAACGTTTTTAAAATTTTCCATATGGAAAAGTTCCCCGCGAGCTCACCTTTATATTGTTGCGGCATGAGTTTCTTCTCTGTGTAGTCGGCCATGTTCAGGCGCATCGGGAACGAGAAGTGCGTATTGACTTTCTCCTTCAGCATGGTCACCATGTTGAATGTGTAGCGCATTGTGTTGAAGCACAGGATCTGGGGCAGTTTCTTGAAGCAGGCGCGCTTCTCGGCCCGCACCTTTTTGCCGCACTGCGAGCACGTGTACATGTTGTCCCCCTCGAGGGTGTCTTTCACGGTCACCTCGTCCAGGGACTCCTGCAGATTGCGCATGTCCGCCACTTGGCATCGCACCGTGTAGAACTCCTCGGCGGTGCGCGACACATGGTCACAGTCCAGGGACACCACATTGTTGCTCAGCGTGCCGCAGAACAAGCACTTGACGAGGTCCTTCAGCTCTGGTGTCATCTCCTCCAGTTTCGACACGAGATCGATGAAAAACTCGGCCATGTCTTTCTGCTCGCCCGTGTTCAACGGCTGATGGTCCATTTGGTAGACGCGACAGAAGGAGCGCGGATTGTAGGCCTTGCGTTCGGATTCGTACAGATAGGCGAACATCCGTTGCAATTCCGTCAAGGTGGGTCCATGTTTCAGCGCCCCAGTGGGAGGCATATTCAAGATGGCCGCTCGTGCCTGCGGCATCATGTATAGGTGCTGTATGCAAGAGGCCATGTAGCAGGTCGCCCCGAGATTCGTCAGACCCACGTAGCCACACTCGGAACGGCCTTCCTCGCGGGGCCAGTAGTCCCACGCGTAATGGCTGGTCGGTCCCGGCGTGTGCTGGTCCAACAGTTTGCCGTGCAAGAAAATGTAGTTCTTCNATGCAGGAAAATGTAGTTCTTTGGGCAGTTCTTGCACAACTCGGCCAGCAGATCGTAGGCGGATGCCCGCGAGGCTCCCGACTTGCACTTGGGCTTGTAGCGTTGGGACGGTGTTGGCATCTCAAAGAGGAACTCGAAGAGTTTCTCGATGAATTCCAGGGCCTNGTGCAAGAAAATGTAGTTCTTCGGGCAGTTCTTGCACAACTCGGCCAGCAGATCGTAGGCGGATGCCCGCGAGGCTCCCGACTTGCACTTGGGCTTGTAGCGTTGGGACGGTGTTGGCATCTCAAAGAGGAACTCGAAGAGTTTCTCGATGAATTCCAGGGCCTTCGGGCTGAACTTGAAGGGCGGATCGTACTTGACCAGGTTCTGCATAAGATTGATCAGGCCGACCAGGCCGTCGTCATGGTAGCCGTGACGGGTTTCGTTGTACTCCCGCTTGAGAATACTTTGCGCCACGGACTGGCACATACGTTCGATGTCCACGATGGGTTCGGATTCCAGCTCGTCGCCGGCCTCTTCCTCGTCGTCATCGCCCACGGAAGTCGGCGGCGATGACAGTTTGAGCATGTCTGGTGTGAGGGTGTCCACCATACGCACCAGCAGCCAGAAGTAGTCCCGACACGCCGGACCATACGGCTCTTTGCCTTCTTCGGTGTGCAAGAACTGCGAGTGGTGGTCGAAGCATGTGATACGCTCGGCCTGCGGCAGGAACGAGATCAGCTTGCCCAACAGCGGGGCCATCAGCTGCGGGAAGCTCTGCGGATTGCCCATGGAAATGCGGTATAGGCCCGCGCAAATTTCGCGGCGCACCCCTGGTTCGGGGTCCTCCAGCAGAAACCGTCTCACCCACCCGCAGTACTCTTGCTTCGACCACAACAGGCGTTTGGCTTCGGGGGAGGCGTGCACGAAGCTCACCATGATGTTCATCGCGAACTGCACGACTTGGGCGCGGGACCAGAGGCCGGTGCGCAAATGGTGGTACTGATACTGGTACGGGGCGTTCGTGACGCTGATGTAGTTCTGGTACGCCTCGTCGTCCAGTATGGTCGCCAGACGGCGCAGCACCTCGTCCACGTCCATGATCTCCAGCATGAAGGCGTGCGGCCGCGAGTTCACTTTGTGCAGGTTGTCGGTGGGAATCTCCTCGAAGCCCAACAGCCACAGCAGACGCAACAGGCTGGCCAAACAGTCATGGCGCCACTCGTTGATGATCTCCTTGGGGTGGGCACTGCGCTGCAACTGGCCGGAGATGAAGATGTTGTACAAATGCTTCAGGCCGCCACACTTTATGAAGGCGTCAATCCATTTGAGCTCTTGAGCTAACGTGACGGACGAGTTCGATATGGACGACTTGCAGCTGTCCAGGGACCGCGGCGAACTGTCCTTCTGGTCCGGTTCGCCCGACGACGACTGGCTGGTGTTGGCCGAAGAGGACGGCGGCGGCAGTGGCGGCATCGGTGGGGCCACGCTGTCGCCTTTCTTGTGGCGCTTCGTGGACCGCACGGGGTTGTTTTCCTTGTCGTTGCCGCCGCCCAGGGTTTCGCAGAGGTCGCTGTCGTTGGACGCGTTGGCCGCACTGGTACTGGCCTCGGCGTCTTTTGCCGACGACCCGTCCAACGCCACATTCGAGTTGCCGTTGTTGCGTTTAGCCTCATCCTTGACACTGCTGTTGCTCGACGAATTCTCGTTGCTGTTGCGCCGCCGCCCCGACGCCCCCTTCTTCGAGGCAGCACTGCCGCTTTTGCCGGCGCGCACCAGGTGCGGCTCCATGGGCATTATGTTGCCGTTCTGGCTGCCCAGCGGACAGCACTGCGAGGCCCCCTTCTTCTGCAGCACAGCCAAGCTCTCCACAATGTGCAGCGAGTACATGAACTTCTGCAGGTTCGTGGGGTCCAGCAGGTCGCACAACTTGTCCTTAATCGTCTTGAACTTGTTCGCTTTCTCCTCGGCCGTCGGCAGTTTCTCGCACTCCGCCAAGTCCGCGCTGAGGCTTTTGAACGAGTCCAGGATAAGGGCATTCGTGGGCAACATGGCCAGTATGTCCCACACGCGACGCGACAACAGCTGCGCCTTCGTGTGCAACTGCAGATTGTCGCTTTGCGGCTTCATGTCGCCGAGCGTCTGCATGAGGCCGAACAGCTTCTCGAAGTACCGCGGCTGCAGCAGTAATACTGTGGGCAGGCATTCCTTTGGCGGCGGCGGCTGCATGGACGGATGATCGAGGTTGGTTTCCTTGCGGCGCGCCCCACGCCCACCCAGAGACACGTACACAATCTGCACAACGAGGGTCAGGTGGAATTGCCAACCAAATCAAGCTGAAACTCACCTGATTGTCCTTGAAACCGGCATCGCCCAAACTGCGCTCATCATAGTCGGAGGTCAACTCTTGGCCTTGTGTGATTATGCGTATGGGACCCTCACTGAGCAGAAGCCCCAAGACCGGAGCCGATACCCCAGAACTGGTTGAGCCCTGTAAGTTCTCCCACCTATCGAAACCCCA
>JXPZ01001697.1:3185-13720 GCA_001014575.1 Themira minor
AGCAGAGATAATTACCCAATTCCATTATTAGATGATTTATTAGACAAGCTAGTGAACAAAAAGATATTTTCAAAGTTAGATCTAAAAACCTGGGTTTTTCCATGTTCATATACACGAAGATTCAGTAAAGTACACATCGTTAACGACACCGCTTTGACAGTACAAGTTAGTAAGAATGCCTTTTGGATTGAAAAACGCTCCATCAGTTTTCCAAAGATTCATCAATAAAATATTTGCCGATATGGTTAGGAAAGGTAGTGTTATAATTTATCTGGACGACATAATGATTGCCACTACAAACGTTGAGGAACATTTTCGAATAATAACAGAAATTTTCAAACGAATAGTAGAGAATAATTTGGAGTTAAGGCTGGATAAATGTGAGTTTTTTCAGGAAAGCATTAAATATTTGGGTTACACAATTTCAAGAGCAGGTATCAAAGCTGATGAAAAAGGTATTTCAGCTATACAAAATTTTCCATTGCCTGACAAAGTACAGTCCGTTCAAAGTTTCCTAGGCTTATGTTCATATTTCCGTAGATTCATAGAACATTTTTCGGTTATAGCAAAACCTCTTTATGACCCGACAAGAAAATAAAGTAAATTCCATTTTGGCCCTGATGAACTCAATGCATTTGAAACTCTTAACGAAAAATTATTAGAAGCTCCAATTTTAGCACTATATGATCCAAAAGATGTGACCGAGCTGATGTTTCCTTCAAGGAAAACGATTTAAAATAATTACTGATTGCAACTCCCTGACAATGACCTTGAACAAACGAGAGCTGAATCCTAGAATTGCCAGGTGGGCTTTATAGCTACAAAATTACGATTACATTTTGGAACACAGATCAGGTACCCGTATGCAGCATGTGGATGCATTAAGTCGCTGCACGAATGTTCTAGTGATCGAGACAAATCCATTCGAAGAAAATTTAATAATATTTCAGGGAAAGGATAAGTCAATACAAGTATTAAGAAAATTTTTAGAAAGTTCAGAACACAAAAATTATGAAATGCGGAATGGAATAGTTTATAGCAAAAAAGACAAAGGCACGATATTATTTTATGTTCCGAAGGCAATGGAAGACCATGTTTTGTACAAATACCACGATTAGTTAGGACATTTAGGAGTAAACAAAGTATTAGATGTAATTTCAAAAACCTACTGGTTCCCAAATATTAAAGCCAAAGTTAAAGAACACATTCAAAATTGTCTTAGATGCATAGCTTTCCGCCCTAAAGAGGGAAAACAAGAAGGGTTAGTCCACAGTATTCCAAAGGAAAAACCCCTTTCAAAATAATTCACATTGATCATTACGGTCCTGTTAATGGAAAAGAACGAGGCAAGAAATATGTTTTAGCAATAATAGATGGTTGTACGAAATTTTTCCGGTTATACCATACAAATACGACTATTACGAAAGAAAGGTCATATAGCCGACCCAAATGTTTAGTGTCTGATAGAGGAAGTGGTTTCACTTCGAATGATTTCACAAAATTTTTAGAAGAAGAGAACATACAACATATCAAAGTAGCGACGGGGTCNATACAGCATATTAAAGTAGCGACGGGGTCACCACAAGCAAACGGAAAATTGAAAGGATAAATCGAAATTTAGGACCAATGATAGCCAAAATGTACGATTCAGATAAAGGACTACTTTTGCAAGAAGTTTTAGAAAAAGTAGAATTCGCACTTAATAATACAATATACCGAACGATANAATAAAGAACTACTTTTGCAAGAAGTTTTAGGAACGTTTTAGGTACCGAACGATAGACGAATATCCAAGCAAAATGCTTTTTGGGGTTCCGCAAAATGGTACAGTTTTAGACACACTTAAAGAAAATTTAATCGACGAACAACAACCTGTAGTGAACGAGAATTTAGAGCAAATTAGAATAGAGCGGAAATAAAGCAAAGACAATCTCAATCTTATAATGAGCAATACACTAATAAGAAACGACAAAATCTACGAAATACAAAGTTGGAGACTATGTGGTTGTAACAAATTTTGATTCAAACACGATTAGTTCAAGGAAAAAAATTCCTAAATTAAAAGGTCCTTACAAAATTTCAAAAATTTTACCAAATGATCGCTACGTTATTGAAGACGTTGAGACATTTCAACAATCACAAATTACATATAAAGGAATCTGGGGAGTAGCAAATTTGAAACGATGGTTGAAGGTTAACAATGTATCAAAAGATGGTCAGCAAAATAAAACTACAAAAGAAAAGAAAATTATGGACAAAAGGAACACCTATGATCTTAGATCTAGGAAAACGTCACAACGGATCATAAGTGTCGTAGTATAAGTGTCGTAGTATAGATATAGTATAGTTATAATTGTAGTAGTTGTATAAGTATAGATATAGTATAGTTATAATATAACACTAAGTATCCCCCTGTATAACGTATATGTGNTATAGATATAGTATAGTTATAATTGTAGAAGTTGTATAAGAATAGATATAGTATAGTTATAATATAACAGTAAGTATCAGTTTGGAGTGCAGTTTGGAGTGCAGTTTGGAAGTAGCAGCAAACAGAAACGGACGTGTTTTATTTAGTACAAGACCTCTTCTAGATATAGTATAGTTATAATATAACAGTAAGTATATCCTTGTATAACGTATATATGTATATGAGTATAAGTGTCGTAGTATAGATATAGTATAGTTATAATATAACAGTAAGTATCAGTTTGGAGTGCAGTTTGGAAGTAGCAGCAAACAGAAACGGCCGTGTTTTATTTAGTACAAGATCTCTTCCACAGGTGTCACAAATATTTTCGTCTGTTCAGGAAACGCTTATTATATTTAAGAAATCTAATGATTTTAACATTAAATTTAACCTTATTTATCTCGACCACATTTCTTACGATATTTATTTTATCATTTGAATCTTTTTTTGCTTTAGTCTATTAAGAAATTTTGGGTTTTGTGGGCTTCATGGCTTATGAATGGGAGAAGAGGAATATCGGTAGAGACTTTTATTCTGATGTTGTCATTCTGGTGGTCTTGTCTATACTTTGTATTAGCCTGTATGTTCTGGATTCTAGTTTCGTTGTGCCTATTTTGAATGTGGCCAGCTGAGCGTTAGTATAGTCAAGAAAGTCAAGAAAATAGGTTGTATACTGTTCCTTTTTCTGTGATAACAAGCTACATCCTTTTACAACATCCTCTTTGTACCTTGGGTCAGTTTTAAAATAATTATAATCTCTTCTTATAATTTGTATTTTAGCAATTTACCCTTTATTCCTATTTTAATTTTATAATCTAAAATGTAATATGGTCGAGTGCACAAAAAATAGTTTACTTATTATTAATATTTCCGATCATTCAGTAAATTTGATTCAAATCTAAATTCTTTTATTATCCTGTTTTTTAGGTTGGTATTATTTTTGAGAGTGGAGGGGGTTGTTATTGCTCCGGAGAGTCCCTTAGGAGTCGAGGAGTAGTTATAAGTTAAGGTGTCACAACTTTTGTTTTATATTATTATTAAAAAATTTCGAAAATCAAGTGTCACCTTTAATAGCTTTTGATTTTTTTCCAATTAGTTTTTCTTTGTTCTTAGCGCTGTTTAACAGTATACAGGTATAATAGCCGAACAAAATCGGTTTTGGCATTAATGTGCAACAGTCACTCTCATCAGCGAGCTGTATTTGAGACTCGATGATAAGCACTCTTTGTCAGCCAGTAGAGAACGAAGGCAATACAGCTCATTGCATTCAGACTTTATTAACGACTATAACCTTTATAACTGTGCTTTGAGATATTAATAGGGGTAGCATAAGCAACAGTTTTAACAATTGTCTGTGCTTGATCATGAAGACCCAAAAAGCACTTTTTAAGTCATTCAAGAAAATTTCATACGATATTTGAAAGTACGTAATTTTGAGACAAAGTTATTTTAGAAGGGAATTTCATACCTACTTTTTAAATAAAGTTCAATTTCTTTTGATAAGGGGATATTGAGATGTGTACGAGAGATATTATTCTTCAAGGATTATCTTAGTTGCATCAATCATTTGACTAACTCCAATATCCTCTGAAATATGCATTGAATTTACATTCAACAACAAAACAGACTTTTTATATATGTTTTGAAAAGTTTACATTAATTTAAAAAATATTATGTTTGCAATGAAAAAATTCTATCTCAGGTTGATTTCTTAAAAAAAGGAATGAATACATTCAATTCAAACATGAAATAATTAATGACAAGAATGTTAATTACTACTGACTAATACATACCAAGAGTTATGTTGCCGTCTTCATTTATGGAATAAATGTGAATAAGTGTTCAGACCCTATGCTAACATGATAAACGTTGATCTCAGATCTCTTTATAACAATTACCTATTATTACAGAGCAAACATTTATTTTTCTTTTAAGATCGCTTTTTGATGATTGGAAAAATACACTTTTTATCAAAAAGTTTTTAAAATATTTTAGGTAAAAAAAATTAATTTTAAAAATAGAAATAACATAATAAATGGAAAAAATAATGTATTTACAAAATTAGTAAAAATTTGACTTCTGGGTATTCGAAATAGGATTTTAGGGATATAGGATTGTGGGTGATTGAAATGTATATATTTTATGAGGTGGGAAAACACACACAGAGAAAACGACTCGTGGCAAAAATATCACGTGGCATATCACGAAATACATTTCAAAATGATATACTAAATTAAGTTCGAAATTATAATAAACGACTTTAAAAAATATTGATGATATACTGAAGTACTATATAGACCAAAAAATTATGTTGTGAGAAGTCTCTAGCTTATTTCGGTCTACCGTCATCAAAGCAGATTATTCGTTATAGTATGGATCTAATGGAAATGACTTTGTTGAGACAATATTTTCAAATAAATTAGGGCTTTATAGACTGATAAAAATCGTAAAATAGTCAATGTAAGGGAATGAAGGAGAAATATTTTTTGCATAGGACCTAACTAAAGTATTACAATTGTATTGATTGAGAGCCATCAGCTTCAGTTCTAAGATTTTCCCGAGAATGTGATTATCCACGCTAGTTCACGTCCACTGCCTTGTGGTTCCCAGTCCATAGTATGACCTTTCCACTTATATTTTCTCCTCATGATTTAACTGCACAAGGGATCTTGGCTGTTTAGGGCCTACAGGTTAGAGTAAGCTATTTTAGTTGACCAGAATAGTCTTTCAAATAGGATACGTTCCATGCTTCACAACCGTCCACTTGTATTTGTTTACGTTCGAGTACTAAATCTGCAGTGCGATCTTTCTTAGCATATGGGTATGCCACAAGGAGCCCTTAAAAACGACATGCAAGAAGATACCTGGTTGCGATATCTGCGCTAGATCTACCGTTCAAATCGATTATGATGGCTAAATAGCAGAAGCTTTTAAATATTTACCTTATATTTTGGAAAGAGTGTTGCAGTAGGTAGATGTAGTGAGGATAGTCAAAATTCCCTTTGAGTACCTCTGAAAATATTAGTGTTCTTCACAATGATTTAAAGTTCTCTTATTAAGGTAATAGTAATAGCGCGCAGACTTTTCGAGGCTGGCAACTTTTGGGTTACTTTGAGGGATCAATCTATCGGCCATGTCATGGCTTTTGATATTTTGGCTGCAAACAGATGGACACTTGTAGCGGTTATGTCACGGAACGCCTATGTGCAATGTGTATGCTATTATGTGGATCTTGTACTGTCAGTATCTTTTCTCTGAACATTTTGGGCTTAGCTGCGGTGCGGCGATTTTGATGTGACATGTGTGACAGTACAATATGGTTCGTGTCTGAACCGTCGTTGAGTATTATTAAATTGATGTGCGAGCTGAGGTCTTTGATAAGTTCTACTACTTCTTTACAATTGTTTCTATAAACTTTGGGATTTCATTGTACCATTTATCAAAGACATTGAAGCTATAGGTAATAACACTTTATGTACAATGATATATATTCATCCCAATGGTTAGTCACCAATAAACCCAACCATATCTTCCTACAGTTCCGGTAGAAAAAAAATGAAATTTTCAAACTCACGCAGATGTCAACAGTTTGCGTGACCATCCAAATATCAAGGCCAAAGAACTAATCAGGGAGCCTCGTACAACACGTCCTATATCCGTCAGTGTTTTTTTATTTAGAAGCAACATTTTGGAAAGCCTCAGTCCGTGCGAAACTTTGACTAGTTTAAATTGCCCTCAACGTAAGGGTTGATCCCCCAAAAACCTCTGTTAGATATTGATTCGGAAGGCCGTTTGAGATAACTCTCTGTAATGTATTGTAATTTTGGAAACCTTCCATTGTGAATTTTTATTCTGAGTTCCTTCCGTCAGCATTTATTTAGATATTTTACTTCTGTAATCGGTGGTAATAATAATATTTTCAAAACCTGAACGGTGAATATTTTTTGTAATACATGCAGTCAATTTGTTAGTGGAGTACTCATTTTTGATCAGTGCATGCAGCTTTGCTCGCTGCACTTGATGGAAACAAACGTACAAAAAATATGGCTTTGTTGTCTTTCGCATAGAAAATATTCAGCCGAGCCACAATAATATCACTTTTTAACACAAAACAATCGACTGTAAGTTTGTACATATAATAAAAAACGCTTCCCTCAGTTGAGGCAAATAATACCACTCACCTTTCATTACATCTGATTTTACAACAAAGGACTCAATTAATTAATGATCACAGCTGTATATACTTTATTTGATCTCCAGTGACTTCTTGTCAGCATTACAAATACTTTGGCAAAGTGTACATATGTACATCTCCTCTGGAGGATATAAAAACACACCACAATAATTTCAAAGCGAAAGTGCACGAAAAAAAAAACTCGAAAAAAAGAGTAATGTCAAAATTTGCATTATAAATACCATACAGTTTTTTCGTAAACTCAAACTGTTTTATTGAATACAATTCAAGAACTATAAGAATATGTTAGTCGCCTTTCAAGCGCTTGGTAAATTCTACTTGTTGCATTTCCTTCCATTCCTTTTTTGGTTTCATTCGTTTCAACTGGCCATCCCATACCAAATCGACTAAACCGCCTTGCTTTGCAATCACACTTTTGACCCTATTTGCGAAATCAATAGCAGATTCGCCGTCTTGTCTGTACATTGGCGGTAAATACCAAACATCGCAGACTATAGCCCAAGACGTCATCATCATATATAAATATTGCATCATCGAATATTTAGAACTATTCCAAAACGCATCACCAAAACGTGGATCATATCTTTAAAGATAGTTTAGAAATAATTAATAAATGGAAAAGTTTAAATAATTAATATATAATCTTAAATCACATTTTCTCTTTCATTTTGATATAGGACCTATAATTTGGTATAAATAAGTCCTTACAAAATTTCATTCACCGATGAGTTCAAAATGTTTCTTATATTATATTATCCTAATTTATATCATGTTATATTATATTATGTAATTTGTTTATCATACTTGATTGCCACAGGATATATAACACTTCCAACTTCAAAACTTCCTTTCTTAAACTGCATAACGGATGTGTTATTTATGCAAGTGCCTTCTGGGAAAATTAAAATTGGTGGATTACTTGGATTAGAAACATGTTGTTTTAGCCTCTCAGTGACAGCATGTCTATCTTTAGCCTCTCCCCGTTCAAACCATATATGAGGTGAAGCACGAGCTAACGCTCGTTGCATTATACCAAGAAAACCTCCATGGCGTTGTCCAATCTATAAATACAATTATATACTTATAAACAATTTTGTTTACAAATCTTTTTTTTATTTAGAGTGCAATTGATATGTAACAGGTTTATACTAAAGATATGATAAACGGAATTTTTGTCCATGTTAAAGAAATATTTTATATACAGAATTTAAAGAAAAGAAAAGTCTAACCTACATGGACGCATCATTTACCAAAGTATATTTAACTTTCAAAGCGTTATTTTTATTACAATTCAATTGGCTCACTCAGTATTAAATATAAAATAAATTATTTAATTTTAAAACATATTAAAAAATAAACATAAAACGCATATATATAAAATAAAGTTAATTTTATCAGACACTATAATTTAATATGTAGTGATCATTTCCTCCTAAACAAACATGACAGTCGTAAACCCCTAAAACTCTTTATACGTATTATTATACCCTACAGAGGAGAGTACATTCACTCTGCCATAACATTGGTAACGTAAATAAGGAGTCAGCTGAGACCCCATATAGTATCTATAATCCTAATCCACCTAAATTGAGTTAGCCGAATTAACCAAAGAGAATTAAAAAGTATGATGACTTGTTTTCGTTATACGGATGTTCATATTAAAAATAGGCCATATTCTGTGCAGTTGTTTTCGTACCTCCCGTACAAACATGATTTTTTTACCCATGTTAACAATTTATATTATTTACCAAGAGCTGATATTTTTGACACATGCACTTTTTTGTAATTTGAAAAAACAACCACCTANTGACACATGCACTTTTTTGTAATTTTAAAAAACAACCACCTATTTTATATCGTACCATCTAAAGGCAGCAAGAACCTTTCATTTTCATTTAAAAATGTATGTTTATATATTTAAATGTTTTTATATTAACTGACGCTTTTGCGACGGAAGAGATTTAAGGGTGTGAAGTTTACTTAGGCGCATATGATCACTACTGATTTTAACAAATGATTAATTATTATTAATTTTTACCTAAATTCCAATTTATATGTATATGAAGAACATTTTACAAATGAATTAATTATTTCTTATTAGCAAATAGACATATGTATACATTACAAATGAAGGATGAAATATGTGTCTTACCAGTGAATATGTGGTATCGCACATTAAAACCAAGACATCTATTGGACTAGTATGATTAGCAACACATATGCCGTTAATTGGCCTATTTTCTCCATTATGATAATATATAACAGCTGATAGAGCACTAGATAAGACTGAGAAGCAATGCCTAAGTAATTTATTAACCAAAATCCTTTTGGAATCACTTTCTTTAAGATATCCCACAATTGTTGTACAAACAGTCAGCCAAAATACCTAATTGTACGGAATACACAAATCATTTTTGACACATTAAGCAGACAATTATATATTATTTACAAACTTTATAAAATTTATATTTATAATACACTTATAGTATATGACCAATTAATCTCACCAAAGAGAATGTGCAATCAGTAGATAAGATAGCCACATCTAAAGGTGAAGTATGATTGGCTACACAAAATCCAGAACTTTTTGGTTTAAATTGGGTGTTATGAAAAGTTATTAAGGTTGAAAGGGAGCACGTAATTAACCGGAATGTCAGTTTAAAAGACAAATCGGCACAAGGATGGCGAAGAAATTTAAAAGGTATTACTGCCACTAGGCTATTGGAAAGAACTGCAATTATGACCTGTGAATAAGAATATTTAATTAATGTTGTTTGACTATGAAAGCAATAGTATTATCTGTATGAATGGAATTTCTATAATTAATTTCGACAAATCTCATATTAGTTAGTCACTTTTAAAAAATTCGAGTTCAATTGCGTGACATATATACTTTGGACCGATGAAACTAAATTCAATAGAGAAGGACCAGATGGGAAATCGTTTGTTCGTCGCCCAGTAGGCCAAGCATTGAACCCAAAATATACCCAAGAAACTATCAAACACGGAGGAGGCAGTTCGATGGTATGGTACCTATAGTCAAAATAAACGGCCATATGGACCAACACCAATATTTATCAATATTGAAGGATCATATGGAGCCATTTGCGTTCGAGTCAATGCGCATAAAGTGGACCTTTATGCATGATAATGATCCGAAGCACTCTCCCAGAATTGTAAAGGAATGGCTCGAAAGGGAGAAAATTGACGTCGTTGATTGGCCTGCTCAGAGTACGGACTTGAATCCGATTGAGAATTTGTGGAACGATGTAAAATGTCAAATCGGACCGAAAATCTACAAAAATATGGAAGAATTATGGCAAGGAATACAGAAGGCGCCATGCCTATTAATTCCTATAGAGAAATGCCGCAAATTAGTGGAAACCATGTCACGTAAAATNAAATGGATGCTGTCATCAAAAACAAAGGATATAGTACAAAATANAAATGGATGCTGTTATCAAAAACAAAGGATATAGTACAAAATATTAAATATAAAATAAATTTTCGTAAATTTTATAAAAGAAAAACATTTATATCCTTAAAAAAACAAATATGTGCTATATATATGAACCAGTTAATTAATATCTCACTAGTTTTTGAAAATATTTTTTTTATTAATTTTTGAAGTTAATTTTTTTCACTTATAAGTTGTTACTTTGCTTGTATTTTATAAGTTTTTCGTGGCCTACCACCCTTATGTATTGTTTTTATATTCCTACTCTTTACAATTCTACAAATAGTGGATTTTTTAGAGAGTTATTTTTGTGTTACTCCACTATCAAAATCTTTAAGTATAATTGNTTCTGATCATGGCTGTAGATAAGTAGAAAATGCTTTCATATACAGCTGTTGTCAACTAATTAGAAA
>JXPZ01001707.1:0-15075 GCA_001014575.1 Themira minor
ATTTTGATTTCTATTTGCATTCGGTTGACCAGTTTCACTTTTTCGAACGTTGCACAGCAAACCATATAACTTACCCCAGCAACTTATATGTATTCTGTGAATCGCTTTGCTAATGGGATTTCAGCAAATGAAAAAATTCGACTGTCACATATAAAGGCAAATGGGTGAATAATAATTTTTCCTTACTCTCTTCTCAAGCCTTCAGAGAGGTTCAATTGGTTTTCATGTTCCGTTTATTACATATTCTGCGTTAAAAAGAAAAAACCGCTGGCCATATATATAGGTATGTTCAGTATGCCACCTCTGTATAAATCATACAACATTTGTTCCAAATTGGTGTAGCTCACCAACGCATCGACGAAGCCCATACAAACCATTCGCCTTNTCGACGAAGCCCATACAAACCATTCGCCTTTTAGGAGAAAATGTACAAGTATCACCATCAACACTTGCTGCTGGATTGAAAATCAATCGAATGCATTTTGGGCTCTCATCTAAAACAAAAAGCATTATTATTATCTGCTCCATATCTACATGCTTAGAATTCAATGATATGCACTAACTGAATGCATGCTCGTAAATTGTAAAATGTTCAAAAAACAGAAATTTCATAAATTTTGGCAAGCATGCAAAGTGAGAGCCAAAGAGGACAGGTGCCCAATGTAGGAAGGATATGTTTTTCCCATAGAGCTCAATAGAAACGCACAAGCGATATACTGCCGGCTGTAATTGCTTGGTTAATTCACATATTTAAGTTCAACAATTCAAATTTGTGTCCTTTGCATAAGAAGAAAAAAAATTAACATGTACAATATATGTCGGGCTTTATTCGTTGGGTACATCCGTANGTAAGAAGAAAAAAAAATTAACATGTACAATAACAACATGTCGGGCTTTATTCGTTGGGTACATCCGTACATTTTCCCAAATGCCATCGGAGCCACAAAGACAAAATTCCCTACCCGAACGTTTTTCTGCAAAATCCAACGTACGTTGCAAGACCCACACTTGTGTGTGTGTATGTATGGTGGGTGTGTTATGTTAAGTGGTCAACATTGTTGGAAATCTATTGTACGTGATGAACTCCATATAACCACTACCTATGTACTTTTTCGAATTGTTGCCGAAAATTTGCACAGAATTTCTCAATTAACAAGTGTTTTAACTAACGGTGTTCAAATCATTTCCACAACAGCTCCTATTGCATTTTGATTACTAAGAAATTGCCCCCAAAACTTCCAGAGTTGTACTGAAGTTTTAACCGGTATTAAGAGTTACTTGATGTTATCAATTCAATTCAATTCTCAACATTGCCATTTCGTACCCGTACAGGGCTTTGTAGTTTATGGCGGTTTTGTGTTAATGCCAATGTTTCGGTATTTTAACTGGCCTGCCTTCACTCCATTGACCTGACATTGGATTGTAATTTGTCATTTCGCTCTTTTCAGTTGTCGAAAATTTAAATGTAAATGCCACAACATACGCCTCACAGTTCTCATGCACTCGCAACCGCAAAGATGTCATATAGGACATAGCACCACAGGAATGCCAATGCAATTGCGTTCAAAACAACGAACATTTCAATTATTTCAATTGAATTTGAATTCCAATAGTTAGGATGTATGTATATGAACTTATTTAAATTGTAGACATATTTTTCCATTGCAAAAATGACATTTGCACTCATAAAGTCTATCATTTCTCTGCGAGACACCATCGGTTTTAATCGGTTCTACAATAGACGAAATGCAACGGAAGCAACATGGGGCCTTGATTGTTTTTACCGTGCGAATAAGTCTCAGTACAATTGTGAAACAGTGAAAATTTAAATTCACTCGCTTTAATGGATTAATTGGGTACCACCACATAAGGGACAACACACGTTCCCCACTTATGGCACACAACGTAATTGTAGTGCAATTTTATTTTTTATCTCGTTAACATTTTATTGCTGAGCCGGCCGCCCATTGGCGAAGGGTTGTGTGTGTCTCCCATCTCAATGGGTTTGACATAAATCATGAATATTCATTATTTCCGTATACTTACGGCTGCCAAAAGGTATTAAAATGCCACACAAGCAAGCGTCAAGGGGGAGGTTGGGAAAAACAGACAGAAATGAACTAGACAATAATCATTGATGGTTGAGCCGATTGAATGAAAAGCCAAAAAGCTCACTGGCATGCCGGCAGTGCACACAACGAGAAGCCGCCAGTTGTTCTCGACCAGCAGCATAAGTCAAGTAGTAAAAGGGATTAATGTCAAATGGAACGAAAACAAAAATGAAATACTCGATGCTATTTCTCATGGCGCGATGGGGGCTACATAATATACACCTCCTGCTCCATCGCTCTCCACCGACCCTATCGAGTACACACACATGTACGTGCATACCGATTTAGGCGTCCTTAGCGCTTGTTAACTTATATAGCGACTCATAAATTATCCACAAGTTGATATATTGCAGTCGCCGCACTATGAGTGTGTGCATGTTCGTGGCATGTTGCAGTGACAGTGATGTCAGCAACAAAACCAATGCGACGAACAACAGCCACACCACCAAGTACATATAAAAACGAAAACGAAAAACGAGAAGATGAAAAAACATTCCCCTCCCGAGGACAATATGCAACAAGTTAATCTCAGGTTTATGCATCTGTTTTGATTTTAAATATGCCACTTGCAACATCACGCCAGCCACTCGATTCGACAAAGCCACGACATTCAATATACAAACTATATATTCAAATTGAATGCCACCATAATTCCCCCTAGCTCACATTCTATTCCTATCCCTCCCATGCGGAAGAAATCATAAGCAGATGCGTTTACTAAATAAACGCTGATTAATGGAAAGGCCTTATAAAAATACAAACTTACATTTACGAGCATGGAAATGAGTCCGTGAACAAAAATACCAAACAGAAAATTCGTTAAAAAATTATTACATATTTCTTATACAAACTCTGGGGACAGATATGAGAACACAACTGACAAATAATTGTAATTGTATAAGGAGACAGGGGCTTCTCTGAATGCAATCAATATAAATGCAATTTGTCATATCCTTTGTTATATCCAGATGGAGATGATTCTAATGGAGTTTCCAGTGACTGCTTTAAATTTCACTTATATGGTTGTTCATAAGATGTATCATGCGGTTAACACTTTGTGCAATTTTTTCAAAGAATACTGATACAGACCGTTTATACCTTCAATTAAAGATTTTGTAGAACAAACGCACCAATAACGCTCACCCGCCAAAACCGGGACGGGGACTAGCAGTGTGGAAAAGAGCGTTCCAGTGTCAAACAATAACGAACAACGACTCAGTGCGAAAATAATAGAAAAGTTCACAAATAAAATGAAAAAATAGAAGAGTTGTTATATTTGGTTGTATGTATGTAATATGTATATTCTGGTGGCTGCTGTTTTGCTTCTCATCCATTTTAATATGTTTACAGTATTTTTCGTTTCGGGTTTGTTTTTTCCTCTATCGTCTGGCGTTTATGCTCATAGTCGCGTATTATTTTGAATTATTGCGGAGGCAGAGAGAGAGGTGGATATGGAATGGACACAGCTTAGCTGATATGCAATACAGAACTCTGACCGGCAATCTTCTGTGTGTTTCTAAATTGGACGCTTTTGATGTGCAATCCAACTAACTGTAAAAAATGAAAACAAAACAAAAAACAACAACGTACAGTGCTACTCTGCTAGTTCTATGCCGGCGAACAGCTCAATTGGAATTATTCAAATTTTGGAAACATCCGAGTGAAATTTTACGATGATGCCCGTTCATATGCACACCCCTCAGCTGTTCACCATAACAGACATTGTGGACAGCTGAAAACAAGACAAAAAACCGTTTACCAACACAAGACAAAAATAAATATAGCACAAAAACCAAAAAGAAAATGCAATTTTACACAAAAAACGCTCAACAACTACACCAAAAAATGCACTAATCAAAAAAATACGCAACCTCCCCCAAAAGTGCAATAAAACTTAATCGGCGAAAAAGCGTTATGAACTGACGAATGGTCTGAGATTAGTTTGTGCGCCGGCCGCTTAGTCGTATGGCGGCCGGCGCACAAACGAGGAGTACCAGGTGGCACATTCATAACGAGACTCCCGGAACTGTAGCGTGGGACAAAGAATGCCAGTGAGTATGATCGTGGCCCGGTCCTCGTACAGGTCGCTGAGGTATGTGCCATATTCATATCGTTATGTTCTCGAGTCCCTCTTTCTCTTTCTTTCCNTAGGTCGCTGAGTAATGTGCCATATTCATATCGTCCCTCTTTCTCTTTCTTTCCTAGTTTTGGGNCAGGTCGCTGAGGTATGTGCCATATTCATATCGTTATGTTCTCGAGTCCCTCTTTCTCTTTCTTTCCTAGTTTTGGGATAAAATGAGAAAAGATCGACTAATTGATAATTAATAAAATAATGGGAAATATTTCCTCACATTTTCAACTAGAATAGCCCTACAGTACTGCAGACTTTGGTAAAAGTAAAATCTATGAAGAAATAATTCCTGTGTTTTTATGTCCACTGAAAGATTACTGCATTTATGCTTGTTTTATGGCATAGATGGCACAGTTGGAGAGTTTCGATGTGACAAGTATTTGCATATTTGCTTGTAATCCCTAAACTAGTGCACTCACTTCTTGTCCAAAAAATACACAGTTAGCAACAAAAAAGGATTAAATGGTAGGATATGGTTCTCGTAGAAACATGGTAAAAACGGCCAGTCGAATATATAGTCACCATATTTGTGCAAACCTAAAAGGGCCACTAATGGGGCGGCACGAGTCGCGCCTCATTGTTCGTTGGCAAATCTGCCTCTTGACCCACGTCGAGGTTGTGCAGAAAATAAACAATATTCATTTAATTATGTCAGCCGCACTGCCCTGGTGGCGTACAGCCTTTTGTTCGACAAACGCAAAGCAAACAGCAGTCGCGGTCTCGACCGGCTTGCCTTGAATGGTGTCTGAATTCACAGCCAAAACCAAGACCCCCAGACAAAATGGAAACACGCGATCTCAAATAATAGCAATCAGCAATGTGCCGGTCCTGTCCACAGATTTCTTTCTTTCCACCCGGAATGTTCACTACTTCATTAGACGTTCGTACGCGTTTAAAGTCGAGCCGCCCCCCAGCAATCAGACAGTGCTTCAGTGCTTTGACTTGACTTGACATTCTGGCAAGCGAACTCGCGATGGTTGTTTATGTTGAAACGTACGGACTGCGGAATGTGCGTGCGAGAATTTTTTTTTGCTTTATGCTGTGCGGTGGGTGTGGCGTTGGTGAAAAGGGGGCGGGTAACGGACCAATCTACTTAGCTCTGCAAGAGGCTAAAGCGAAGCTCTCAAATCAATAGTAATGGCGGTTTGGAAATTGCAACCACCGGCCGCCACCAACCCAGTGTTGAGGGTCCCAGTTCAGTTAAAGTACCAAATAATTGCCCATATGTGCATCGGATGTTGATGCTGGGCGCATCCAACCATAAGTTTCCGAATCGAAAATCACCCTTTTGCCAAATCAACTAACGATGGTGGCGGTGGTTGATGTTGTCCTATATTGGTATTTATTTCTCAATTTCAATGTATGCTCATTTATTCTATCAATTTGAAGGGAAACTCTTCACGAAACTCAAAGCAGGATGGGGAAATGCATTTCATTCATGGCAGACGCGGACGAGGTCGCGCTGGTAGAGACATGGAGGTGGAGCAGGATCGAGAAGCACTCAATTTATGGCAAGGCAATCCGTGCGTAAATCTCACAGGGCATGACATGGCAAGTGCATGCATGAATTTACCCTATACAACATAATAGTCCCGTTGCGGATGAGAAATAGCTGAGATAGTCGATATGCACTTCAATTATAGAGCACACATACTTGTATTATTATAATAATAATTGAATTTTTTCCATTTTGTCTTCTTTGTTTTGTTGTTGGCTTTTTACCATCAAAAGAAGAGTTTCATACAATTTGCTATTACATTTGTAACGCAAATTTTGATAATTGGGCTATATCAGTCCAACGGTTTTGGTATCCCCTAAAAAACCCCATGTTTTATCCAATTATGCCAATATTGGATCGGATCCCCCTAGTGGTTCAAGTACCTTCCATAGAAAAGTAAGCACATATTTCATCATGTTCATCATTTCATAGTATATTAAATACATGTTAAATAGTTTCCAATCGGAAAATGTTTATACTTCGGATGAAGGGTATCAAAGCATCGGCCAGGCCGTTGATAATATTTTGCTTGTTTTTATATGACAACCGCTAATCAAAATGTCATATTCGGAAAATGCAACAACAATGGTGGTAGAGTCATTGAAAATGAAAATGGTAGCAGCGTAGCAGAGACATTGGTTGTGCAGTTGCGAACTCAATTGCTGGACGACATATATTTTGACATTCTTATACAACGTCAACGACTTGTCATTATGTATGAAATTGACAATTATTAGTTGGTAGACCGACGTGAAATTCACAACGAAGCCACTCGATTGACAGTGCCACAGACAAGCCGCACATATTTGTACAGAGATAATTATGCATAGGGGGGCATCTGTCAAGAAATATTTAACGGCCATCGAACGGCATTAGGATGAACCGTGCCACCGCACAAATACTTCCCCTTTCCTGAGAATTCCCCCATTAGAACTCGGTGGCAGAGAGGGTGTGCTGTCTTGATGAAATCTCGAAAGTCTCGTGACAATTTCAATTGACGCATGCCAGAATGCCGCACGAGTCATTAAACTCTCGATTTGCCGGACATGTGGCGTCATCTTCTCCTGATGCTACTTTAATTAATAACTGCTTCCTGCAATACACTCGAACAGTCATTACACTCATCGCCCTTATTAAATATCGGAATGCAGGACAATGGGCTCAACGTCTTATACGTAATATTGTTTGGCTGTGCCCTGTCGTATAGGGTGTTGTGTGTATAATCATTATTTATACATTTTTGTTGTGCGTAATGTGTAGGGGCTTGTCCGACAAGCCGGACACCCCTTGAAACATTTTGCACTCAATATTAAGTCTCTCTCTCCATGCTCATATGCCATACGCACGCACTAAAAAGTAATATAAGATGTTCCACAAAAAACGCTGATTTCAGTGCACATTAAATGCCCTTTTTACGAGTGATAAATGTAAGAATGACATGTACATACAATATAAATGCAATTCGCACCCACACCTCGACCATTCAGACAATCAACATAGTTCTTGAATACGTTTGCCTTTTTAATTTAATAAAAATTTCGAATGCAAAACATTACAGTGGTATATTCATATAACAACCTATATTTCCGATTGGGGCTCTTCCAGATATTTGGCCCAATTTGGAATGTCCACATTGCTGTAAGTCTCCAAATCGGAATCGTTCAAGACATCTTCGCTATCCTCCGTCACGAATCGGCCCCGGTGCTTTACAGGCATTATGTCCTCTTCTCCCATCGAATCGAAATCCACCACGATCAGTGGATATTTTGCTTCGTCAGGTGTTTCATTTACGGCCGTGCCATGGACAAAGATCTTCAGGGTCAAATGAGTTGAGAATCGACGTTTCTGTAAAACTTTTCCGCACTCCAAGGCGAAATTTTTGCAAATGCTCGGGCTGAACTGAACATGAAGAGCGCGCAAGTAGGGGCAACTATCCACTACATGAACAAGGTTTTCGGTGTCAATGTGGGAACTGTGTGACAAGACCAGTACCTCCAGTTGCTGCAACCGTCCAAATTGACGGAGCATAGGTACGGTGAGATTGTTGTTTTGAACGCTCGAGAAGTACTTTAGCGAGTGAATGTGGGTGATCAACTCAGTGCGACGAGCATTCAGAAGATCGACACCGATCAGTTTCAAATACTCCAGTTTAGGCAATGCGTCGTAGGCGAAAGCCTCCAATGCGGTATCGCTCACCGGCTCTTCATGGTTGCTCATCAATTCCAAACGACGTAATTTTGGCAGCAACACCAAGCACTGGTAATTGATGACGATCCAGGGTATCTGGAGGTCCTCGATGTTCGAACAGTACAACGCAATGCCGGTTAGCACAGACCAATTGAACTTTGTGCATTTCTGCAAGTTGAGGCGCGTGAGATTGGTGCTCAGTTCACAGAAAATATCGATCAATGTGCCTGAATCAACTTTGCAGACATTGTACAATGTGAGGTCCTTGAGCGTGTACAACAAAGCCACATCTTCACAATGGCATCGAGAGCACTCCTTCACCACCAGCGACTTGAGGTTCGGCAGGTTGCGCAGCTCGCTCAGATGCTTCATCGGGCATCTGTTCAACTCGACGGTCTCCAGTGTGGACATCAGTATCTGACGTAGACAGTACCAATTGTAGGAACCGTGAACAATTAGCGTCTTCACGTTACGACAGAAGTCAGATATGAAATTGAAAATGCGTCCACGGTAGGGAGAATCACACGAAATGTTAATGGTTTCGATGTATTGTCCGGTCATTTTGAAGAAACACTGTATTTGCCACAGCGTCATGTCCTGCAACTCTTTAAAATCGCAAACTTTATGTTCTAGTTTTGCGTTTAGAATGAAAACATCTTGAAACTCCACCGATGTGCGTGCCAAGTTTATTTGATCTTTAAGTTTAAGATAACGCAGCAACTCCATGAGAAATGGCAACAACATGCCGTGCAAGCCGGGCAATTTCGTACCGAAGTACTGGTTGTCATCGATGGACATCGCCTCTTCTCGGGCGAATTTTGGCTGACGCCAACTGTCCGCTGCCTTCACGTAGATTATACTGCCATTTATCTGATGGAACATTGCTTGCAAGGCCCTGCATGCTCCGATGCCATCTTGGAAGTACACGAAACCAGTTTTGGTTTTGCGGCTTCGGCGACAGTTCCTTTTCCTTTTTAAGCGCACAAACAGAACGTTGCCATACTTTTGGAAATGGTCGCGCAAATTGACTTCCGTCAGTTTTGCTGCTACGCTGTACACGAAAATATTATGCACCTCTACCAAGTCCTCGGTGTACGCTCTACTGTTGCTGCACTGATAATTCAAATCGTAATTATATTGGCGTTTTTCCAAATATGTTGACATTTCCACGGTAAATTTTAAAATAGTTTTATTTTGGTTATGATGTGTATACTAATTATTTGTTAATGTGAATCTGTTTTATTATATTTTTGTTTGTCAGCCGAATTGATATTGTATTGTTTTTACAATGCCTACTATGATTTTTGGGCAAAGTGCGAACATATAAATGTTTGTAATTAAGTACGGAGAATATCGAGAATACATAGTGTGACACGTGTTTTGCTCATTTACGTCATTATACCAATTGATGATTGTTCCAAATTTAATTCCATAGAAAGACTGCACTTTCACTTTGCTTAATTTCAGTTCTAATCAATATACGCCGTTAGTTTTCGTGCTGTTTCAATTAGCCAATTTTAACATATTTGGGACTATAAAAGGTTTGATTTATTTCAAAGAAGGTAACACAGCCACAGTGGACGCATTGTAGATAAAATGGCACGTCTTCAAATTGGTGAGTAAATGTTTTTGACGGTTTCCACAAAGCCACATGTTTGGATATCCCCAGCACTGCTATTCTTTATATTGGCGATCACATTGGTCAAGGCCACGGACATCGTAGAGGGCGCTGCTTTGCAAACCAACAATAATAATGAGGCAATGTTTAAAAGCATTTTCAACCAAGGCAGCGATGATAAAAATGATGAGAAATTTCCATTGGACAAAAAGCTTATCAATTTAGGACAGAAGCTGAAAGACAATTTGGACCAGCAGTTTGGAAATAAAACTCGGTCACATTTGATAGATAAGTTGAAAAGAAAAAATAAGAGAAAATCGACAACAACAACCACAACGGAACATAACCCGACCGAACCAAATGTGGACTTTTCTTCGACCACGACTTCGTCTACTACGACCACGACTTCGTCCACTACGACAACGACTACAACCGAAGCGCCCATCACGGAATCGACTACGACAACGACTACTAGGCGTACAGGGAGACCATTCTGATGTTGAGATGTGAGCTGTTAATTAAATTAATTTATTAATTACAATATTTGTTTTACTTCCATTATGTATGAGAAAAAAATATATATATATATATTATTGTCCACAATATGTTATAATATTTATATCAAATTTATTTTCAAATAGAACAAAATGTACTCTTCAAGCTATCTTTAGAATATTTATTTTAAAGGTTATTGTTGTGAGTTTTAAAATTGTTTTTTAATATTAACGAAAATAAAAATAAGCAATCTAACCAATACGACACGTAATCAAGCCAACGCTCTGTTCATAAAGAGCCCATTCATGTACGCCTAAAAACAAAAAATACACAAAGACACCAACAATTTGCTTGTTAACAACATGCACTTTGTTATCCTTGATTCGTTGCGTGGTTATTGTTGCAAATCCATAAACAAGAAAATAACGGGCAACGTGACATTGACCAAAGCACACCACCACCCCGTCATTCGGCCAGCCATCTATTTGGTGACACCTCCGTGCCACCACGGTGAATGGCCATAAAAGCAACCATCTAGCCTGTTCCATCCCCATATACCGATATGTACATTGTCGAATTAAGGAAACTGTAAGAGCAAGACCAAACCCATTTCCCATAGTGCTGGAGTGCAGTGCGAACATTTTGTAGCTGGAGGACCTCTCACGCCAGTACGCAGCACTGCACTTGCATTCAGTGTTTGATGGCGATGTACATACACACATGTGTGTGACCGTGACGCATGCAAAAATAAAGAACAAACGAATCTCACGATTTCATGTTTGCCTCTTTGTCATGGTTTTGTACAATGGCCTCATCCTCCCTCCGTACGTCCGATCGATACGAATTGCAATTCGTTCCGGTTAGATATAGCACAGTTTCGGTTGATGTAATTGTTTCCTTGGCAATCAAACTATTTACACATACACACATATCGGTACGCGCTCATAGCTAGCCGCTGAAATGCACGTGCTATAAAAGACAGTAGCCACATGGCCATTCACCACAAAAGGTACCGTGAAGTCCCCCGTTAGAGTGCCGTTGACGAATTTGCGCCGGCCTATGAAATGGCTGTATCATGGGATGTAACGTTGTGCGCATTAATTGCTCTTGACTCCCCTCGTGGTATAATTGAATGCAACGGGGGTTGCCAAGCCGGAATTCGTAAGAAATCTTCATTAATTTCGAATGGACCTCGCAGATACCAATTGAAAATCGCTAGACGTTTTTTGTCACATGGAAAATACATTTGCATTTTAATTTTCAAGGATTTTGCTGGTATGGGTCATAATGGGATATGTCTAGGGCGAACATAAAACATTCGTGCGATTTGCTTGTTTTGAGGTAACATGATGATGACTGCCATATGCAATAGACCATTACTACTGCGCCCTCCTGCGTGCACATAAAAACTCAAGTGCATTCTTTTTACCCCGTTTTCGGTTGTGCGACCGCTCTGTTGCATTAGCGCACGTCATTACGTGGTTACCATTTGTCGATGTTCTTTTGTTTGCCGCCCACGAATATGACACCGATTGCGAAAAACATCATCATCCATCAGTCTTCCGATCGGAATGTTTGTATGGCAAAATGTTAAACGCTTCTCTTTATTCCATTTAAATAAAATAAAACGAATGCAATGGCAANGATTCCATTCAAATAAAATAAAACGAATGCAATGGCAAGTGGNTATTCCATTTAAATAAAATAAAACGAATGCAATGGCAAGTGTTCTCAATATCCACACAAACGACCGTGTTTTCGTTATAGACAGACCGCAGATGATTCGCACTCATAGTAACCCACAGTCAATTTATCATTTCGCAATGAATTAAACTCGTAGTCGTTAATGTTGCTATGTCCGTTGTTTTTATTGGGATTATAACTTTAGTCACTTCAACATTGTCGCTGTCAAGGTTTATTATAGTAAACATGCGATTTCCAGCTTTTCAACGCCAATGCCAAGCGCGAGAAAGAGGGTGGCCTGGCTCGAACATGATAGTTGGGTCCATTTAAATGATAAATTGCGATTTTAGTCACACACAGCAGCTATAGGATTTGAGTTTAAACTCATACCGTTTCCGATGACAATGACAAGAAATGTTTGATGTTTGATTTCCTTTGTTGTTTTTATGAATTTGTTTGCTCTTTATGTGGGTACCCTAGAAATAAGAAGAAGCTTCCTTTGTCAACTTTAAAGGCAAAATACACAGGGACATACAAAAAAAAATATGAATGAATCAGCAGCTATCGAAAAATAAGAAAGCGACGTTCAATCGAAACAATAACATTATTTTTTATCTTCTTCATAATTTGTCGTTTCTGCTTCTGATTTGTGTTAATTGCTTGAGCACACAGAACACTTAACCATTCATTTCCAAAGCTTACGCGCAGATAATAACTTTATGGGAATATGTTGAATATTTTGTCTGACGTAAGCCTTGTTTTATATTTTTTATTTCTAGCCCAGCGTTTTTTATCAAAGCTGTTTTGTCCCACATATATGTGAATATCATAAATACCGACTCCAAGTCCAACAGACCCTAAATTGCTACGCTAAGTGTTTCCGAGAATTCGCATGCAGCTTGGCCTGATGCGCTTCAGAGTACATATCCATCGTTCACATTCACATCGACGTCACAGTCAACTCAAAAAGGTGACAAAGCCCAGCCAACCACCAACACAACGCGTTCTGATGAAGTGATCGGTCCGTTAGTTGGTAGGTTATTTTGTTTTGGTGGCTTTAAGCTGGAAAAGACCTTTAAATTAATTTTATGGTAATGTACTCGCCGATCGGACAGCTTGCGCATTGTGTCGATCTCTGTCGTAATTGTGCGAAAGGAGAATTCGTCTGAATCATTACCATCGTGAGGATCGACCCATTGACATTGTTTTGGAATTGCTCACGCGTTCTTGTTTAAAGTTACAATACAAACTATTCAAAGGGAGATATTTTGTCATCGGGACCATCAAACTCATTTGTGGAATTTTTCTGGCGGAGAGCTAATACCCACTTAAGAAAATCTTATTAAGTTTTTATTGTAATTATCCAATACAAAGGATTATAGCATAGTGGGAAACTCAGCAACAATAATAGTAATAAGGCAGATTAAGTAAGCAAAACTGGTCCTTTTAATTGGGTCGGTGGTCGTGCGGTGTCGAATATAACCGTGCATCTAGTGCTGCAATTTTGCGCAGCTTAGTTTAAAAATAATACCATCACAATCCCGAACTATCAACCTCCACCGGTACAAGCACCACCAGTCCAAAACATTTTTTGCGGTTTTAAAAAGTAATATCATTTTCCCTTTTGCATTTGACACACATAATTGATTAGCTACCAAATCGCAAAATTTTAGTTATAGAACAATCACAGGCCTCACCGATGCTTTCATACCCTTCATTCTAAAATATAAAATTCTCATTGAGAAGTACTAGCATCACTTGGAGAATTGGGTTAAAATTTAGAGGGCAAATTATTTTATTGTCGGCAGTCAGTCAGTTAAGACATGTTTGTATTGCAAACATATTTATATATGTAAAATTTTGTGTGAGAGCCAACAAAACCCCTTGACCGTTTCGACCATTTTTAACCAACAAAAAAAGATATGTGGTAACTCCGTTACAAAATGTAATGACAAAGTGAATTTACTCCCTTATGAAGGGTATACGAGTCAGAAGAATGAAATAGCATGGCAGTTGATTATAGAGCCCAGGGAACGGGTTTAAGCGGTCCTGCTTTAAAGGATGTGGAAATCAGCTTAATTCAGCAAAATACAAATCCATCACAATAAAAGAGAGACCATAGAGATGCCAGGCAGGCAAGCACATTTAAAGAGGGTGCGTTCTGGATTTTCCACCGGAGCAAGTTTCGTATCGCAATACTATATTTGTACATATGCGCCAGAGTAATAAAGAAGACTGCGTGTGTGTGTGTGTGTACTGGTATTGTTTTCCCAAATCGGATTTTAGTTTTACACTAATTTCTTTGGTTGGGTTCAAATCATTGGCAACGTACAAGCAAACGAATGAATGAACGGACGCACACACAGTCTGCCAATGTCTGAGCTTTGTGGGGCTATTAAATACGCATCACTTGACTCTTCCGTTTTAGTAGGAATCAGGATCAACATCTTTCGCTCGCAACAGATATCACATTCATAAAAAGAAACACCAAAAACGAAAACACTTGCTTGCTATATGTTTTTTTATTGCACGTAGAAAAGTTTCCTTACAACAGAATGATATCAACGAATTTGTTTCTCTACCTTATCATTGTCAATCATTAAAGGCGCTCAACCAATTGACAAATAAAACGACTACGGCGATTCATTTGACTTTTATTACCAACATTAATAATACTATGCGTCATCCTGCCTGCTTTGAGCCTTGTTCATGAACTTAGAGTTTTGAATTTGGGAAGTAAAACTTTAAAGAAGTTGCTCGACGAAACCAAACGTAGTCAAATTTACTTAAAATGCTTCTGAAAGTATAATTGTGATTTGTTGGCTACAAAACTTTATCATATTGAAATGGACTCATTAATTATTTGAGTGTACTAAAGTTTACTCACAACTACTAGATCCAACCGATCATCTAACCCAAGGGGGTGGCTATGTGTTAAATTGGGTGGTAGACGTGACAGTATCCGCAAACATATATACGTCGTTGCTCAGTAGGAAACGTAGTAAATTGCGATGAGCAAACCGTAACCAAAAGAAAGCGGCGTAAACAGTTTGAGAACCGCTCGACAACTGAATGAACATATTATTGTATTTGCAATTGCTTTTTCTGTGGTATGGTTTCGAAATTTCAAAAACCAAACAAAGCACGGAATGCAAAACATAAACGAACCGTAATTTAGAGGTAAACGAGGGGCAAACAAGGTAACAAAGGAGGCAACTTATTTGCCGAGAATACTGCTAGTAATGCTCTCAACCACAACCACATGGCAGATACAACAATATGTTGATGATGAGATGCTGGAAATAATCGGAGAGANACAATATGAGATGCTGGAAATAATCGGAGAGAAAAA
>JXPZ01001717.1:0-10727 GCA_001014575.1 Themira minor
ATTCAATTTTTGATTTTTCACCGAGAAATGAGGCCACTCATTAAAAATCGCGCCATTGTTTTACTAATGGCGTATCCTCGCGGTTGAAGGGATGCCGTCATATTGAAATGCGGCTTCGGCTTTGGCGGTCGACGGTCCCTCTCTCTCTAATTAGTTGTTTGCGTTTGAACGTTTAATTTATGTTTAACATTTGTTTCAACACTCCCAAAGCGAGGGCACCACCAATGGCCACAGCATTAGCATCTGTATAATCATCATCATCATCAACATCGGGGCACCATCGGATTAGCTCAGCCCATTTGGGTGTTTCATTTATACGCCGTCATTCATCACACGTGTTAGTGCGTGTGTGTGTGTGTTGGTGTGCTGGAGTCCAATAGTAGCCCATTTGTATTCCACAGTTGTTGCTTCATTTCACGCTCAACTTAAAAGCCAACCACAAGGCCCGACCACGCACTTTGCATATGGCCCTCAATTTGGACAGCCGCTGTATCTGTTTCGACAACAGCATTCGCGCCCGCTTTCATTACGTGGCTTCATGGTGTTGTTTGAGAAAACTTTCAACCAGGACCGTCACACACAAACACACACACACACACAGATCAATAAAATTAACACGTTATCCTTTCAAAGGAAAACAACATGAATTAGAACCCTCAATTTTAGCGAGGAGAAAACTCTGAGGATTTGTTAAAACAATTGCTCTTAAAGAAAATCTACTGAAAATCCTTAAAGTCCTTTTGAAAGTATTGTTCTTGTGGGGAATGAAGTCTTTGAGGGGCACAACATAAATAGAAAGCATACTTTTGGGGTCCCTCATTTTGGTGAAATTTTCGTAGTTTTTAGCGATTTTTGAAAATTCTATTTGACTTACACCCCCACGGCCATAGCAACTAATTAACTACTCCTCGTTAGCCGTCTAATAAGCCCTTAGTTGAGTAATTTGGATGAAAATAAAATTTTGGCATTTCTCATTTGAGGGACATGTGAAGGCAAGTCAATCAATAAACCTTCCAATCCTCTCCTGTTAAGATGCCATTAATTCAATTACGAACAAATAATAATGTCTTAGATTGCTGGGTATTGATGTGGCAGCTACGTGAAGAACAACAACAACAAAACATTGTTATGATTTTATCTCGTGGATGATAGAGAGAGTGTCATGCCATTCGGTTAATGGCTAATAAAACACTCGATAGACATTAAGTGTTGTTGTTGTTGCTGCGGACGGCATTAAGAGACCACGCCATTTAAAGGCTCTTAACGACAATTCGTCATTAAATTGTCATAAAGTGGAGATTCGCCCTACCCCCTTACCAAAAAACCCGGCCACCTTTGCTTTTTCTGTACAAATTTAAAAATTCCCTAAAATTTTCAACTTTCCTAATTTTCAATGCAAATAAAATTGTAAAAAAAAATTTTTTTGAAATACCTCAAAATTTTCCAATCTGTCGTTCATCATCATATTTCGCACTGCCAATTCGATTTGACGCAAACGCAATGTCCGCGCAGTCACGACAACAACAACAGCCGTCGACGCCGCCACTGCCACGGCCACGGTCACGCCCAGTGCCAGGCATGCCACCGCCGTTGAAGGCGAATGCGGGTCTTCGGAATTGTGACACCGAGATCACAGCGAAGCGGCCGCGGCTCAGCTACTCGAACTACCTGCGCATGTACACGATCAAGATACCGGTGCCGCACATCTGGTGCGACATGGGCGGCAATGTGCGCGAGGTGCCCGACTGCAAGCAGCCGAATGCCGGTTGGGAGAAGGACATGCCCCGTCTGGAGGCGAAAGCGTTCCGCTTGAATGTCCACAAGTATCCGCACGAAGTGCTGCTGCACTACGGACCGCGGCCCAACAATGGGGCCCCCACAAAGCCAGTGCCCAAGGAAGTCAAGTAAACTCGAACGNGCCGCGGCCCAACAATGGGGCCCCCACAAAGGCAGTGCCCAAGGAAGTCAAGTAAACTCGAACGCAGTAGGGTCCAACTCGAACCACACGACCAAATCTTTATACAAACCTACGAGAAAGTAAATCCCGTTAAATAAATAAGAATTGACAACTTTTCGTTTTGATTGAAGAGCGAGCGAGAGTTCTTCCGCTCACTGGCTTCAAACGGTATATTTTGAGCGCTTTCGTTTTCATACCTTTTCTCGATATTATGCTTATTTGTGAGTGTCTTCATAATTGAGTGGATAGCCACCGCATGCAGCGTTTTTCAATCGGACGAAGCCCGCAACGATGGCGATAACAAATTCAATTGGAAAAATGGCGAGCGATAAGAGACTCCCCCCGCAGCGCCCGAAACAAATAAACAAATGGCAAACAAATACCGGAATATTGAAACAAAGAAATGGGGGGGCACCACGAGGAAAACCCCGTCGACCAACCAACAGCAGTTCGCACAATCAATTGAAATTCGCAGAATTTTCTGACGCCGCCTAATTAAAACAATAAAATTTCAATTAGTACCATTTTGCAATGGGGGGCTTCCAGAAGAGCTTCCTCGATGCCGTGAACGTGACGAAACTATTAACAACAACACTGCAAACAAAGGAAGCCATTCCACCAGCACGCCAGGAAGCTGATGAAGATCCTTGGCCGTCGGCAACGCAACTGCTGAATAATCAAGCAGTTGCAATATGTGTGTGCGGAGTACACATTGGGACCGCACCAACGATGCCTGACTTTAATTAACAGAGCGATGTCAAAGGCACCGACCGCCAGCCAAGCACACGGGCTTCCTCATTGCGATACGGCAATCGATAACGGGGCTGCTTACAAGCTTAATTGTCTGCAGGCAATCTCTCCACAATGCAGCAGAGGGCTTCAGGCATAAATCACAACTGTTAATCATGTTCGAATTTCGAAATAACTTCAATTTATTGCTTCTCAATGGTGTGTGTACATTTCATGGCGCCGCCTATTTGACCACCTGATTCTTGGCGATCCACGTGTTGAACTGCGACACTTGCACGTACACTGACGGCGAATTGACCTGGCCGCACGGCACCTTGCCCCACGACACAATGCCCACCAGCACGGCCGCAGTGCCGGAGCCCTGCACCAGAGGCCCCCCGGAGTCCGAACGGCAAATCCCAATGCCGCCGGTCAAGGGGCCAGTGCAAATGTTCGTCGAATGCACGGCCGCCCCTTGGCTGCCCAGTGCCTTTTCGCAGGTGGCCAGCGAGATGATCGTCACGGAGGCGGTCTGCAATTCGGACGGATACGAGGCGACCGAATTCGTTGAGATGCTGCCCCAGCCGTAGAGTATGGCCGAGCCGGTGGGGTTCGCACCGCTGGCCGGCAATTTGACCGCAGCCACGGCGGCCGTCCACTGGAACGCGGTGGCGGTGTACACGAGCGCAATGTCGTAGGGGGCAGTGCCGCCCGTGTACAAATCATGGATGACATAATAGTTGATGGAGCGCCTTTGGGTGGTGGTGGCGGTGCCGCGCACATTGTTGCTGCCCGCCATCAGGGTGCTGCCCATCACCTGAGAGCGATCGGTGAGACAATGCGCGGCCGTGACCACCCAGTTGGGGTTCAGTATGCTGCCCGCACAGTAATGCACCCCGCCGTACTGCAGCGACACAATGTAGGGGGCCGCATTTGTGGCGGCATTCGAGCCGCCCACCACACGCCCGTCCGGCTGATAGTTGCTCGTGACGGCGTCCACGGCCGCCCCACTCAATCCGCACAGCAGCAGCAGCCCAACGGACACTGCCAACAGCGATGCTTTGCCGACGAAGCGGGCCATTACGGTACGCGAGGGCGTTCAAAGAATTGAGACAAACTCGGAGGGCGATTGAAATGAATAGAAAGCACTTGTTGTTGTTCGTAACGGTATTAGTAGCGATGACGCGACGACTCTCGGCGCTCGGCCAAAGGTGTACTGAAACAGCACCGCCGTCGAGTGGCGTCTTTTGTAGGGGCTTCGCTGTGGCGGCGCTCTCGTGAGCAGCCCCACCGGTCAAAGGCCCTTATCATTTCGACAATTTCAAAGACCGTTGATAAGGCCCACGACTTTGTGTATTATTTATAAGTAATAAGCAAATACGAAATGAAATTCTAAAGCGATAAATGCAGAGAGCGCAATTGTTTCTCTTTTCATTCGTGGCGGGCGTGCTCACAGAAATGCCAAATCGAATTTCCACACGCAACGTTTCGCCCAGCTCCAATTTCAATTTGCAAATATTTACCCAAAACAATAACAACAACAACAACAACTCGCACACATTTCAAGGATTAGTGCAATGAAGTGAGCGGCCAGCCAAGTGACTTAACAGTTTTTTTGCTATACGCACGCCGAAATGAACCCAAAATAATAACAAAAAGGCGATTTCCCCCAATCCTATGCAAACACCGAAAACGGCCACAAGCCAGGCAACCGTTTGATACGCTTATTTCTGTTTGCCTACATGTACATTGTGTTTGTTCGGGCCGCTTTCCCCCATGAAATGCCCAATTTCGGCTTTCCCAACGAATCAAACGAAAGTCGCCCTCAAATCAAACCAAATCCGCACTAAAATTGAGCACCCGAAATCAACCCAAATCGAATTGAATCGAAGTGGGGATTTCGAAGGGACCCCACCCCCATTCAGTGTGTGAACTTTGCCAGAATCCTTTCTTCTGACTTTGATAAGTCTCCGCAAATCCCATTTCTCGGCCCAGTCTTTGTGCGGTCTTTGCGGCGATTTATCATAATTATCGCCGCACTCGGCTCTTATCGCTGGCCGCGCACAATCGTACGAGAAGAGTAGCTTTGCCACCGAAGAATTCGTCTTCATCTTAATCCCCGAGCCAAGGTGAAAAAGTTTCCTTTCATACTCCGTGATGGTCGTCGGTTCTCATGGCGTCTGGCCAACCGAAAGGTAACGGCAAAAGTTCGCCAGTTACGGGCCGTGCGAAGCGACGACGTTTAAATCGTGGCACTGCCAAACTAAATGAATAAATAAGTGGGTGGCTGCTGTGTGTGTAAGGGCATCGTTTTCAACGTCTTTTCAGCCAGCCAAAGAAAAGAAAACCCCTTCGAAAGTTACCTTACGGTTGGGTTATTTTCCCTTTCATTGTTTATTTCTGCCAAATGCTTGCTTTCTACACAATTTGGCTCGTTGTGTTTTTACGCTTTTCTTGTGTTGTTTTTGTTAATGACCGCAACAAGAAAATTGCAAGCCTTTTTTCCCCCAATATAATCATGAAATTAAATGCCATTTATTCGGTGGTCGTGAACGAAAACTTTCCAAATTTTGTGGGCGTGTTTTCCATTGTGGTTTCTTAATGTTCACTTTTAAAGGGGAACAACCGATCAAGGGATCCGTTTTCGTGCTTATCAATTTCGCCTTNGAGGGATCCGTTTTCGTGATTATCAATTTCGCCTTCCCATTTTTCTCCTTANAAGGGATCCGTTTTCGTGCTTATCAATTTCGCCTTCCCATTTTTCTCCTTAAAGTTGTGGGACACCTCATTTCGTTGCCATCCTCAAATCACCCCCAAAACTCAATGCTCCACACCACATCAACAGAGTAAATAATCATGGAAATTAATCGTGAAGGGTCGCCGTCGCCGTTGGATGAAAAGGATTAATGCAGCATTTAAATTCATCATGATGGGATGTCGGGCATCCGGCTGAGCTCGTCAACAGCACGAACAAACAAACTATGCGAAAAGGTAAAGTGCTTATCGCTGTGCGAGCGGTGGGCCACCTTTTCGGGCAATGAGAGATTGCTACAAATAAAATGCAAATTGAAGGCATCCATTCGGTCACAGGTGTTGCTCAAGTGCTCGTCCTTCCTCGCTCTCAGACTCCTTTAGCCATTCAAATCATTACGGCTACGCTCCCTCTAACGTCGTGCCCCTTATGTGCGTGTGTCATATTGCCAGGCATGCCGGGGTGACCTCTAAAGGTGTTCAACATTAGTATACTCTTCCATCACGAACTGCGACGACTTTCATGAAAATACCCATAAAACTTTGTTTGTTTTCGGTTTCCTGCAGCTTCAACGCATGAGGACGTTTTGTTGTGTTTTGTTTTGGCACACCTTTCAATATCATTGCATATTTCCAGCATAACTCGACCGATATAGACGCATATCACCCGCTCATTGCGGACCCACAAAGTTTCATGGCAATTTTGTTGAATTTTATTAAAGCATACTTTTGGGATACATTTCGGAATCTGTAGCTGAGTTCAGTAAGGGGGCATCATCAATTTCATTCAACGCNAAATCTGTAACTCAGTTTAGTAAGGGGGCATCATCAATTTCATTCAACGCAAAAAACATTTCGAGAGGACAAGAGATTTTTTTTTTTTTTGTTATTGTAACACAGATTTCAATCCACTTCTGATTTTGAGTGAGTGATAATTTTTCATTTTCANGGTTTTTTTTTTTTGTTATTGTAATACAGATTTCAATCCACTTCAGATTTTGAGTGAGTGATAATTTTTCATTTTCATTATTATGGATTTTCACCGAACATCCGGCTAGGTAAGAGAAATGTTTCCAATTTTGCTCTTTGCTATTCGCTGCGAATTTTTCTTTGAAAACATGACGAATGAACGACTGAATGAACACAACAACGCCAAACCTTATTAATCATAACGAACGCTGAATTGTTTTTTCATAGCAAATGGGCCGCATGTATCATTGTGACACATGAGCTTGACGAATACACAAATTCAGCATTCGTCATAGCAATGGACGGGTAGTGGAAAACGGATGGTCCGCAATGAAAAATGTGAAACAAATGCAGAGACAAGTCAAACAAATGACAAGGCGAAACAAAACGCACACGACTGCGTGTTCCATTTTCCATTGATAATGTGGCCCATTATTGATGACGCTGATGCCTGTTGCCCAGGGACGATTGTGTGTTTGTCGTCGAGAGGAGGCTCCTAAGCGTGCCACTGCTTGTCATGTTATTAATTTGCCGTTGCGTGGGCCAACGAGGGCCCCCCCACGGAGAGAATGGAAAAAAATCAGTCCTATTTCAGGACCGATACGTAATTTGTCATGGCAATCATCAGAACAGTGGGGGTCATGGATTTCTCGTTGCGGTTGTCATATGAAAACATTTCCCCCCGGGTGGCGGGGGGTGGTTGAATTTCAATGGAATTTTCGAGAGATTTCCTTCCGTGTCCAGGATGTCCTGCGTCCTGTGTGTATCCCTTGAGCTGCGACATTCGCTGTAAATGCGTCACGAATAATGCATAATTCCGATTTCTATTTATGTATTCATTTATGCCCGATGCGATGCGGTGTCCGTTGCCAGGATAACGTTTCTCCTTTTGCCGTGTTATTGTTTCCCGTGTGTGTGTGTGTGTGCGGCCCCCATCACATGAGCGAAATCCCTCATGAATACGATTATGTTGATCGGAATGGCCGCGGGAGGCGGCGGTTCGATGCGATTTCGCTTCGACGAGAAACGCGCGAAAACGGTCTCACCGTCAAATTGGATTTGCGTGTAGCGTGCACGCAATTCGCGTCGTGTCAATAATTCATTGGCGGAACGTTCAATTGAATTTCACGTCTCGCCGCACTCAACGCTCAAAGAAATCCCATCAATTTAATTAACATGCTCCGCCACAACAGCCACGTCTCTTCGATTTGCATCCCAAAAACCGTGCCAAACCACACGTTTTACAGTGTTGCCGAGGACCGCATTAAGCTTAATTACACCGAGTTGATGGCACATTTCGGCAGAGTCACGCAGTTATGGCCGTGCATCTTCGGGCCGCACATCAAAGCCAAGTGCCGGCCCCCAAGCGCTACCGTGCTGTTCCGCTTCAACTCCAGTGGGACTCGACACGGAGCCATGCAAATTCGAGGTACGAAATTGTGTCAGCCAGACGGTGGCTGCTGGAGAGTTTCTTAATTACACTGAGGGGGACATTTCGAGCATTTCGTTCGACCGACTTTTATAATTGTTTATTGATCCTGCATAATGAGCATGGTTCCGGTTTAGACGCGGGGGGGGCGAAGACCCTCTGTGGACTACTTTAAAACTCCATTTAAAGTTGAAAAGTTGATAATTCCATTGGACGACCATGTAACACAATTAAACCGGCCCCCACTGCCGGATGAAATCACTTGCTCTGCCCCGCTTACACAACGCCCGACCGTAATCCTTTTTGTCCTCAGGAGTCGAGTGTGGTCGCTTGTTTGCTACAACATGATTACATTCGCACATACCCTGGGTTCTGGCACTGCATAAGAGCAGCCCCCGGGCGCGATGACTAAGACAAAAGGATACGAGGATACCACTGAAATGGCACATTACAGCGGAACCAGCAATGCCGGAAAGGCAGTGCCGCCACCCGGAAGGAAGCAAGGAAGTGCGAAAGTAAGCTGGGGGACAACTTTTCTTCATTCTCGCTTTCCCATGGTGTAGTTTATGCATTTAGTGCAGTCATTTGTAACATCCAGTATTTCGGTGGGTGGCTTCAAAACGCGCGGAATCTATAAAGTGTATGCAAGATTGATGATTCGGCCGGGGCAACCCTACAGCTGGTCGTTGGCGACACTGAGAAAAGCCGCACGCGGGGAATCTCCTCATTGTGGCGTGCGTTTGGTGTAGCCCTCCTTCAAGGGCGGCCACGACGCAGCGATTTAGACGACACTGCCGAGCGGGTCCGTTGTGGCTCCTAACGAGTGCCAACGCATAAATTAATGGAGAGAAAACGCCACGAACGTACGATAGAAAAAAATTAAGAGCGAAATGGAAAATGCCAAAAGTTTCAGCCATTCATTATACACACACTGCGGGGAGAAATTGTAAAAATCGAAACCGCCGTGAAATGTGTCAGCGTGCATGGCATTGAACGGAATTGAATTTAATTCGAATTTAATTCAAATTGTAATTCAATGCCAACGAAATGAGAAGAACACAAAATCAAATCGAATTACCGTGATTGAAGCGAGTTGTCAGCCTCACGAGCACCTTGCCAACGTTCTCCATGCGGCCGGGCAGACATCAAAGCCAATGCGAGGAATTGTAAAATAATTTCCTTTTTTAATTAAAACGACAGAGGAGGACGATGAAGATTCAATGAAAATCGGTGTACCCCCAATTTGCAGTTGTCACCGATGCCATTTGCGATGACAGCAGCGGCCCAACGGTTGACCCAAAGACAAATTGGAAATTTCATTAAAACCATAAAACCCCTCAAACTGAAGACGACACTCGATGAGCGAAGCTATTTTGGGACCAAGCCAACGTTAGTGATTGAGTGGGGAGTGTTGTATTTTTAGCAAAAAGGTTGCCATAAAAAAGGCACAGCGAAGGGAAGCTTTCCTAAGGTATCGGCAATTTCGAATGACATTCTCGTAATGCCACTGCCAGGGCTTCGCTATTGAAATGACGCGTTCCTCCATTTTGCCATGAAGTCCCGTTAAAGCTGAGCAACTGTAGTTATTCGTTGGCGTCAATTGAAAGTGCGCCTCAAGATTCAAGACGCACATATCGATGATGACTCTACGGCCTCCCCCGGTGCGGCCCCACCATTGGGCCACCGCCCCTTGGAGGCCATTCAATTTGAATTATGCGGCAGGGAACATGTGTTTCCGTCATCCGAAGTACCAGCGACGGGCAACTTTTCGGCCCCACTGAAGCGAAGCGAAGCGCAAGGAAACAACACAAAACACAAAGAAACGCCAGGAAAAGTTGGGAATTCATTGTTATTAGTCAGCCATGGATGTTGGGCTTTGTTTTGTTACGCTGTTAGTTAACAAAGAGCGGACAAGTTCAAGCCACTGCGAAATCATTGCGGCCATAACATTTTACGGTCCAAAAAGGGCGTAGCAAAAAAATTCAAGCAAAGGAAAACGAAAACAACAACGAAACTTTCTGGCCACGTTCACATGGCCGAGCGGTGTTAATGTGTGGCCTTTCGATAATTTCCCCGGAGCTCTACGCTCAGCTCTATGATTGGTATGTTACACCCTTCCCACCATCGCCGCTGAGGCATTTGTAATCCTTTCCGTTGAGCTCGGCCGAGTCTTTGGAATTCCCATCGTCCTCCGTGTGGCTCATCTCGTCCCCCCAACTCCAACGCCAACGCCGAGTCAGCACTAACGGCACCGGGCGGCAACCAGAGCAACAAAATCTAAAACAACGCCTGTTACGAGTGTCGGATGGCGTTTACCATAAGAGCATTGCCGGGTGTGTAGGGGGCGCGACCACTCGACGTGGCTGCTGTGCGTTGCATGCGTCCTGATAATGGCCTCGGGGCGTTGCGCAACAAAAGGACACGTATATAAGATTTTATTACGCCGCACAGCCAGCCGAAACGTCCGTCCGGCCGGCCGGCCCGAAATGTAATTGGATATACGAGCGCTCGCTCAAGGATGAAGTGTGAAACCTCGACAATAACTTTGATGGCCGTCCGACACGACCAAATCGACTGACGGCCGGGCTTCAACTGTTTTCGCCCACCGCGCACACCGACACACAAAACAATGTACCCAGTGCGACACTTTACGCAACATAAACTTGCATAATGGATTTCTCGCCTCCGTTGTTTGCCCAAACGGACGAGGGGGAGCAGCGGCACCGGATCGCAATAGGCCGTCCATCATAAAACTCTATTAGCAAACGAACAAGTTGGGGGTCTCTTAACTGAAATGCCAGGGCAAGTCCAGGGGTTCCCACTGGAGACCCCATAAACTCACCATGGTTATAGGGAGTGTCGAAAAGTTTTTACCTATCCGCGAGAGGGGTC
>JXPZ01001721.1:0-21165 GCA_001014575.1 Themira minor
AATTCAAAAACTTCTCGATTCAATTCAAATCGTCAACAAGAGCGTACTTTAATTATCCAAAGCCGTTAAACACTGCTTATGCAGCATTGGCAAACTGTCAGCCAGCACTATGACCCGCACCCATCACTCACCCAATTTCGCTCGCTTTAATCCACTTGAACGGGCGAAGGCGACACAAACGCCTGTCTCCTTACTAAGCAGACTTCATTAATTATGCACTAATCAATATTTGTGAAAAGCGGATAAATGGGTAATTGCTTTTCTAATCATACCACACACACACACACATATAGGCAATCAATAATAACCATATTTTAAACAATGACTCATCAATTACAGTAAACAAAATTGCGGCTTACGAAATTTAAGCACTTACTTTGAGTCGCTCGTTGAAGAGAGCGACTGCCAGAAGCAATAAGTAACAAGTGTATGTATTTCAATTGGTGGCTATATTAACGCATGCCAGTTGAATCATCAATCAATTTTCCATTCAAACACACTCCCACACGCACGTCGGCAAGTCTTAAGTGAAAAGCCAGGCCAGTCAACTGGGCGCCAACCTTGCAAGTGTGTCAGACGCCATCGAGGGCCGTACACACACCGAGAAGAATAACAAAAGGAAGCCATGAAGTGCGGTCTCTGTGCAAATTGTGTAATGGCTCTTAAATGTGAACCTTTAAATTGTGGCAAACACAATTTCGATGCCAAGGTCAATACAGAAAAGTGCAATTCAAAGAAACTTTCGAAAAAAGAGGCTAATTTCTTAAACACTAATGAATTATTGCATTTTTATGGAAATCGCTTCTTCTTCTTAGTATTAATACATTGTGCCCAAGGCAACACCGAATGGGTGGCGGTATTGTGATTGTTTATTACCATTGCCATCGCCATCATGGCCCACCATAAAAAAGTTGTCACGCTGTATTGTTCCGCATTTCAGTTGCCATTTCGCGCTTGTCGTCCTACTGTCATCTGTGTGTCATGTGACACTGGTATTTCTTTCGGCACACACCCTGCACATGAGATGTTAATGACAAGAGCGACAACAACAAAGCCACCCATACGGGCGGATCCTTCAGAAACACAATGCTCATCAGCAGGAAAATTGAAAATTTTTTTCAAGGAATTTCACACTTTTTTCTTGGTTCCACAACAATTTTTGTTTGTTTTATATAAACGAAGCCATGTCGAAACAACTGTCACCAATAAAATTTACAAATCCAACCCACACCCGAAATCCCAAAATCAACAACACTGAAAAGCCTTATGATAACGTGCAAATATGCTCGTAACTCGCTCAGCAAAACAAAAGAAGACCAACAACAACAAAACGCAAACATTTTACAAGTTTGGGAATGTTCGGTACGGAAAATGTCTCGAAAATATTGTGTTGACACTTTTGCTTTTGTCATTCGGCAGCAGCCGGCCGCCAACACGTGATCACAGCCTCCATTTCGAATGTTCGCCGTGTGGCGCCATCTATCTTTGGTAATGACAAATGCCAAATTGCAATTCATTAGCGTCATAAAATTGGCGACTGGCATACTGGCAAGGACAACGAGGACATCAATGCAATGGCACTTGTTCACAAGTACATCAAAGTAAGCGCCTCCGACTCATTGGCTTTCAACGCATTTGCCTTTTTTCAACTCCGGTGGGTGTACTAAAAATCGTATTTGTTGTCACTTCAGGAACGTTGGGGATTGTAGTGAATGGCGTATGCAGTACACTGCCATAATAAAATGCCCGAATACACCACGGAGGTGACTAGTAAATGAGCTAAATTTGCTAAAAAGAATATGTACAACACAGCCACAAATTTCTCACCAACGAATCAAAAAACTTCCATACGAATCTCGTGAGACTTGGGGGGTAATAAAATTTGATTTCATTTGTACGTTGTTGATAAAAAGTGGCAATAAAATAGGGTGTATGCCACCAACACAAAGCAACAACAACGCACATTGCATACAAGCAGGAATCTAACAAAGAACGCGCATAGCTTCGAAGATATTCCCCAGCACGAGCCACTGAGACCACTCAGTAGTATCAGCAGCTCATCTTTTGCTCTTGGCTTTTTGGGGAATTCCTTTCACATGATAAGTGCCTCAATTAGTTGTGGAGATTTACCCCGACGAAATCGTTCGGCTGGTCCCAAATGAAATGAAAATGGCGAAAGAAAAGTACGCAACAGTCGACCTCACAAAGCCTGCGATAAGAGAGATGAATTACAAATTAACCTAACGAATATGTTCGAGGCTCGTGCTTCAATGAGCTCACGTACGCATTTCGATCAATTTCTTTGCGAGCCGAATCGTCCCCCACGGGAGCGCCAATGTCACAAACGCACAAGTAATTACCCAAGATTAAGAGATGGCGTAGGCCTGAGGGGCCAACTGTTTCAAGCCTTTTGCCTATGCAGTAGCAAGCGTTAAGCTCTCGGGTCCTACACAAGGAATAAAAATGAAACGTTTATCGAATCAAATATGTCAAAGGCCGCAAGCTGATTTACAACAAAACAATACGCCATAGCAGCGAATTACAATCATTCGCTCCGTAAATACATTTTGCCGCACAAAGGAAGTGAATTGCTAACATATATCATATATATTACTCAATCGACAATACATTGCAGACAATGCTATAGAAAGCATTAACAAAAGTCAAATGTCATAATCATTTATATTGTCTTCCAGTGTGGGTGTCTGTGTGTGTTGAACACCATCCGCTATTTGGTTATATGATATAAAATTGACCGCCACTTTCCCTCTACCTTCGCCCGGGACATATGGATGTACTTCAGTGGATTGAAACGGAAATAATGAGTGTGTTGTTTGCTTATGTCTGCGGCACACTGGCCATCATCGTCGGTTGGTTCCTTCGGTCGCTTCTTCATTCCGTTTGTATCGTTTCTGGTCCTTGGGTATGGCATCGCCCATGTTAGTTGATTGTTTGGTACATTTCCATTCATTTTTCCTGTTTGTGTTGACACGGCGTCGACAATAAAAACACGCGGTCAACTCAACTCGGTTTTCCCCTTTTTAATTTCTTTTGTTTTTTGCTTGACATTAAAGAATGATTTTCTNCTCAACTCGGTTTTCCCCTTTTTAATTTCTTTCGTTTTTTGCTTGACATTAAAGAATGATTTTCTGGTCACACTGGAAATGAGTCAAAGCCAATAAAAGTCAATATTGGCGGAAAATATGAAGCGGAAGGTAGTTGGAGAAATTTTCAATTTCATTAATGCGCTTATATAAGTAAAAGTTTTCTTTAAAAATTTATTAAAATGTAATTTAATATACAGGTCCTTAGTTGATATTGAATGAAATAATATTTCTTCGAATTTTTATTTCAATAATTTATTAAGCATTTTCATTTTGCATATCTATTTATGAAAATGACTTTTAATTAAAAATTTATGCGTGCTCGCTGATTCAATTTATTTTTCTTTAATTTATTCTATTTATCTCATTTAGTATGTTTTTCCACCATTTTTTGCACTTGTTTATTTTCACATCATTTACTTTATATTTGAACTAATTTTTATTTACGCATTTATAATTACCACGCCTCATTATGGACTCATGCAAATTTCCCTCATCCAACCCCAATATATTGTGCACAAGTTAATAACCACCAAGTGGAAGACACTGAACGAAATGAAATGATTATAGTCGAACGACGCCATCGATATAATAACGGCAAATAGTATTTTACAGCGCAAGGAGTAATGCCAAAATGAAATTCGCTTTGTGAATGCAATACTGCGGTGCCATTATATGCACGGCACACGGCACGTCGTTTCGATGTAAAGCCACATTAAAGCCATTTTTGCATATTTTGTGGCTTGCAATTATCCTTAAGTGGAGAGCTGTGTAAATTGCATTGCATTTTTAATGAACATCTATATCGCCAATATAAATGTAAAATGCCAAGGCAATGTAAAACAACGTGCTAATAGGGAAATAATTGCACAAGCCAGAAAACCCCGATATTAGAGGAATTTATTTGCCGCATATTAAAGGGATAATACGATGACAACGCGAAGGGAAAACGAATTACCGAAATTCTATTGACTTTCGACACGGTGCAAGCGGCATAAGTCATTTTTCACTCGGGNACGCATTTATAATTACCACGCCTCATTATGGACTCATGCAAATTTCCCTCATCCAACCCCAATATATTGTGCACAAGTTAATAACCACCAAGTGGAAGACACTGAACGAAATGAAATGATTATAGTCGAACGACGCCATCGATATAATAACGGCAAATAGTATTTTACAGCGCAAGGAGTAATGCCAAAATGAAATTCGCTTTGTGAATGCAATACTGCGGTGCCATTATATGCACGGCACACGGCACGTCGTTTCGATGTAAAGCCACATTAAAGCCATTTTTGCATATTTTGTGGCTTGCAATTATCCTTAAGTGGAGAGCTGTGTAAATTGCATTGCATTTTTAATGAACATCTATATCGCCAATATAAATGTAAAATGCCAAGGCAATGTAAAACAACGTGCTAATAGGGAAATAATTGCACAAGCCAGAAAACCCCGATATTAGAGGAATTTATTTGCCGCATATTAAAGGGATAATACGATGACAACGCGAAGGGAAAACGAATTACCGAAATTCTATTGACTTTCGACACGGTGCAAGCGGCATAAGTCATTTTTCACTCGGGGTCACCACAGACAGAAACAGACTTTTGCACTGCACTCTCGCTTGTTGATAGGGGCTTCAAGCACACTCACGCGAGGGTCCCAACAAACACATCCATTTTGGGGGTGTTAACACCATTTTTCGTTCACTGCAAATGTAGGCACAACGGCAGTGCGTTTTCGAAATTACCCGTTCGTTGCGGCGTAACGGTGTCTGTCCTTTTTCGGAGTCGCTAACTCGGCCTTCACCACTTGAGATGGCAGTAATTCATGCTTACACAACCAAAGCAACAGGAATACAGCATTCTGGTGTTCACTTCCGTTCGTTGCCCATATTATTTCGTTTGACATTTGCGTTTGTGTTGGTGGTGTGGAGTCGCACTGGGGCGTGTGTGTTTGCGTGCGTGTGATAAAAGCATTTTAAGTGCGTTTCACTCTCACACACGCACACCCCTTAAAACAAACAACAACCTCAACGAGCGCAAGAAGAAAAATTGCCATTTCCGCCCTCTAAAACGACCCCTAAGCAGAGGTAGCCTTGTGGCAGCCCCCTCTCACTGCACATGAACATGTGATAAGTGCACAGTTCACATACACAATCCCTATCGCACACTTTTATTTGCCCCTCCTTAGTAAGGTAAATGTTTNCACGCGAGGGTCCCAACAAACACATCCATTTTGGGGGTGTTAACACCATTTTTCGTTCACTGCAAATGTAGGCACAACGGCAGTGCGTTTTCGAAATTACCCGTTCGTTGCGGCGTAACGGTGTCTGTCCTTTTTCGGAGTCGCTAACTCGGCCTTCACCACTTGAGATGGCAGTAATTCATGCTTACACAACCAAAGCAACAGGAATACAGCATTCTGGTGTTCACTTCCGTTCGTTGCCCATATTATTTCGTTTGACATTTGCGTTTGTGTTGGTGGTGTGGAGTCGCACTGGGGCGTGTGTGTTTGCGTGCGTGTGATAAAAGCATTTTAAGTGCGTTTCACTCTCACACACGCACACCCCTTAAAACAAACAACAACCTCAACGAGCGCAAGAAGAAAAATTGCCATTTCCGCCCTCTAAAACGACCCCTAAGCAGAGGTAGCCTTGTGGCAGCCCCCTCTCACTGCACATGAACATGTGATAAGTGCACAGTTCGCACACACAATCCCTATCGCACACTTTTATTTGCCCCTCCTTAGTATGGTAAATGTTTGGTGTCTTTCTTGTTTTTCTATATCCTTTATTGCTTTCCTGTAGGTTTTGCTTTTTGTTATTTCTTGGGTGCGTTGTGCCCACCAAAGCCAACATATTCCTCCTTGCAATGTTTTCCGAGAGTAATTCGCAAATGCCAATTTTTATTGCGCCCCTATGAGCGTTACCCCAAGTTGTTCAGTCCACAGTTTGTGTCTGCGTGCGTTGGTGTTTTGAAAAGGCGGTGAATACCAAATTAAGTTTGCCGTGAATGGTTTTTGTTTATGATGCACACCGCAAGTGGTAATTTTGCATTCACTTTGCAATTTTGCAAATATTCGCTGGAGGAAGAGTGTGCCCTGAGTGTGTGTTGTATGCGTTTGTAAGCAAAATTCTATGTTAATGANACCTGAGTGTGTGTGTATGTTACATGCGTTTGTAAGCAAAATTCTATGTTAATGAAGATCCATATCCTGTAATTTCAAGTGACCGTTATATTTGGGAATGCACAGCACATTCAATGTAAGTCGAGCAGGCCGTATTGGTCCATATAAAGACCTCAGAATATANTCATATAAAGACCACAGAATATAAACACAAATGACAAAATTGCTTTAATTTAAGGCGTCAACTTAATACATTGCAAAAATAAGACTTAATTGTGCTCATCGATTTTCATTATGCCAAGTTGCAGAGTTGCAATTCCGTAATGTACAAGGGGAACAAAACGAGATTTAAAGTGCTGCTCCGAAAAAATAAAACCTCGAATTACTCGGTCTTCTTGTCTCCAACTCAATGCACACACACTATATCAATTAAAACCCACACTTAATTGCTGTCATTAAATTGTGTTCAACACGTAAAAAATTAAAACTGATAAAAACCCTATAAATTACAGACCAATGAAAAATCCCAATAAGAATGAATTGCGTCAAAATGAAATGCGAACGTCAGCCATCATGCACCAGAGAAAACCATATTGATCAACAATCACAATGCTCATTTAAAATCACACTCAAATGAAATGAGTTTTAAAGAGCTTATAATTGGTGCACTTCATACGGGAGGCACCATTCGATTACAGACAATTTTACGCANTCTTCATATGGAAGGCACCATTCGATTACAGACAATTTTGAGCATTCTTAATATTTTAAATGAGTAACTGAAAATGGTCTCACGGAANGCACGGAACCCCGAAAGAGTTTCATATTCTTTGACTCACCTTGAAATTTCTTTTAAGGCTGCTTAANCACTCGCCTTGAAATTTCTTTTAAGGCTGCTTAAATTCGATGAAGCTTTTATTCCATGGCCAGAGATTAAATAATCATCATAAAAAACATAATTTAAAACCGAACAGCTATGACCTGAATTCCATTCTGAAGACTCCATCAATATCGCAACAATCTGTGTTGCAGCATAAGCCGCTCAATTTATTCAAATGTGTGGATGCTGAATGATAACACTACTCATTCGGACTCAACAATGCTTGTACATTTTTTCTTGCCACCAATATTTAAAAAAATGTTGTTGTTCATTTTTGTTCTCCTTCCCCCTTTTGATGGCTTTTCATTTTAAACACCAGTAAAAAATACACTTAATGCAAAAAAAAAGGAATTCAAACAGCAAACATCGCGACTCTCCTGCACAATACCAGTTCAGTGAAATTAAAAAAAAAACGATTATACAAAAATAACAACAACGGCAAGAGAACAATACACAAAAAGTGAGTTTCCCTGCAAAGGATGAATGAATGAACATTTTTATGTAATTGTGGTTGTGTGAAACCCACCTCAGTTCCAGCCACAACGTACATGTGGAACATAGTATTGTGTCATTGAGTGTGGCCGTGGGTCTGAATATCCATATGCACCAAACAAAATTACTGCGAATGCAATATGTGCACGCTTAACAGAAAAACGCATATGCCACTCTGGATGTGGGGCGCCATCGAAATCAAGCTGCATGGTACAAATTGGGAATATATAGATTTTCATTTCACTTTTGAAATTTCAATATGAAAAGTCAGTGGAGTATGAAGATTGATTATTTTGATAGAGTTTGACATTCGTGGGCTTTGTTAATATGATGGCACTAATTTTATACCCCTTTAAAATATCATTACACCGTGAAGAGCCCTCAAAAAACCCCTCTTAATTAACAGCTTTATACGAACATGACATTCACAAGAAATTGCCACCCCCGACCAGCAATTCATTGTTTACTATAATTTGTTTGTTATTATTTTTAATTTTACATCCTCAAATTGCTGGTTCTCCCACTTCGCACGCACCGAAAAGTGTCTGTTCTTTTTTTTTCCACATATTTACATATTCTTGCATGTTATCGTATGAGCCAAGTGTTTGCGGGGGCTACAACTGGCCTTAGTGTGAGAATGCCGTCATTGTTTGTTGTTGCTCTTTTGAAGGTACACAAAGCGGCGTACATATGTATCTAAGTGAATGAACATGGCTTTGCTCACACACATGTGTATTCTGCAGGATATGGCCCATCCTGAAGCCCTCAAGCTATTGTCATTGTCGTTGTCGGGCACAATCCAATCGGACATATGAACAATTTGGTGTTGACATGTTAAGACAAATATTTATACATACGTGAGCATTGAAAATGTGTTCATTAATAACAAGTTGACAAGTTAAAGCTGCATGCAAAGAAGATTAATTCAAAACTTCCTCAACTGACTACTTGTGACAGTTCCTGCGTTCTGTCACTGTGCTACTCGTCAAACATTTATGAATTGAATTCTTGGCCTCAACGCTACGACGAAGAATGCTTGAAAAATTCGTTTGTAATTATTTCCAAAAGGCAAGCACTAAACTTCGGGTTGAGACTGGAACGCGGGCATAACAAATTCCATGAATTCAGCAATACTTCTCTTGAAACTGAAGTGTATTTTAGCTTAAAGCCATACAAATTAATAAAATGTAAAATCCATGCAAATGTAATTAATTTCCTTTACATTAAATTGTGTTGCAGTAATTGCTATTTCCTACATGTGCTCTGAATGCCACTGCACTGAACACAGACAGTTTTTGTGGACCCATTTGAAAACTTAATTAAATTCCTTTATTATTTTGGTCTATTATTTATATATGTATAAACTCTGCCAAATTTAATCGTTCGCTTTTTTGTATGTACTTTCAGGTTCAAAAGCCGCCTGGTGCGTTGCCTCGCATCCGCCACATACATAGTGCGCCAGGTATGCTCTCTGGGCATAACTGTTTACACGCCTTGTGTCGCCCTAGCGACGGTGATTGGTATTCCATATTGGGTGTCCATAACCGGCATGTCAACAATTTGCATATTCTTCACCATTATGGTAAGTTCCCTCCCCCCCCCTACAGGTGTAACGCGGAATTTAAATGGAATTTTTTTGCGTGCCCATAATTTCGTTTATTGATTGGAAGCGGCTCAAATTGCAATTAAATGCAAATCGAATTAATTGGAGCATTTAAAGAGAGGGAGATTTTTGAATGCGGCAATATTTGAAAGGATATCAAATTTAATTTAATTTTGACAACGAAAAACAATGCCAAAGAGAATCGTTTCAGAACAATCATAATAAATTGAAAATAAATTCGATTCTAAAAGAAATTGAAAACAACAATAATAACATTTATCGTGCATGCATTTAATTTCAATTTTATTTCATTAAATCTTATACTCTACTAGCCATTTATTAGTCATTTAAATGAAGCTTCATTTCAATATTATTGCAATTATGAAAAGTTTTTTTGGACTTTTCTTTTCGAAATGAAATATGAATTGTGCATTTATTTGCGAGATGGACCATTTATCCTCAAAACGCATTTTAATTTATTGACTTAGTTTTATTGAAAGATAACAATCTATATGTTTCATACACATACCGAACAATATAAATAACAAAGCAGGGGTGTTGAGAATGGGGGCATTCAGCAAAATTTCAATTGCCCAAAAAGCAATTAGATTGCTTTGTGAACTAAAAATATGACACTGCACATAAAGTGACCTCCCTACAGCGACCACCACAGACCAGCATCCATCATATAATGCAATTCAATTCAATAATTGGAAGCTCAACAGACCAAAAGATCCAATGGGGAAAACTGTGTACAGAACAACACACCGAACAATAGCAGAAACAACAAAAAATTCACTCAATTCCCGGAGGCCTCAGGCTGTTTTTATTGTGCTTTTCATTTCAATGAAAATGAATCAATTTTCCCAATATGACAATGTGAGAGCATCCTGAGCGGGCGTATTGGCTGAAAGGCTAGAAGAATGAATATATTGAAAAATATTTTATATGTGGCCATATGCAAACAATTACCAGTTTCCAAGAGAGAAATAATATCCATAACAATTACCGATGCTGCTCAAGGCTTCTCGTGCCAATGATGGTTGTGGTGTGATAGTTCGGAGAGAAACTATTGAGGTTTCTTTGTGTTTGGTAAACTGTGCGAAAGTTTGCGATTATTGAAGGTGAAGATTTTAAGCGAAGGAAATGTTGCTTAAGCCTTAATAACGACCAGCCCGTATAAAATCCTATAACTCAAACAACCATTCTTTTTTGCAGGGAGGCTTGAAGGCGGCCATCAATGCTGATGTCATACAAACTGTGACGGTGATATTTGTCACTCTGGCCGTCATTGTGCAAGGTGCCATCCAGAGTGGCGGCCCCAAACGTGTGTACGAAGTGAACCGGGATAATGGTGAGTAATTTATCAGGGTCTCGTACTCATCAACAAAACGGATATATGCAATAATAGTAATGAATATGACGGGATATCAATCAATGAAGCGAAATCCCCATTTAATGGCACACAAAATTCCATCCGCAAGTCCACATGTAAAGAGAGTGATAAAGCACTGCATACAAAATAAGTACTAAAAAAAAATCGATGTAAATCATTTCAAATGAGCTGTACTATTGATTGATTGAAAGGGTCGACTGTTAGGGCACAACTTTCCGACAAATTTACATAATTTGTCCAAATATGGCAAAAACAATAACAAACCATTCATATGGGATGCAAAGTTGTTCATATAAAGTGTATTTTTTAAATAAATAAGGCTCTTCCTGTNTTTCAATACAAAATGTATTTTTTAAATAAATAAGGCTCTTCCTGTTTCCCTTTGATGTTTATCACCTAATCATCCAACAAACTGAGGTCCTCTTAAGCCCGCTCAGCATTCGATGAACGATGACCTGTGACAGTGGGTCGGTATCAATGGTCGCCTAAGCGACAACCAAAATCGCTGGCATTCAGCCTAATCGTTCGATTGTCCGCCGAGTCAAACCGACGCACACACGCATCAGATAATCAAAGACAAATAAGTCGATTATTTATGGGGCACCCCTAAAGCTTCCCGTTTACCCTTGGAAGCACACACATCTAAGTACCTTTAGCAACCGGCCGACATCATCCCCACCCCCAGAACAACACAAAGGTATTAAGCCTGCCCTTTATGGCTTATTATCCATTGAAGCCTTATCATCGTCGCTAAGGGGATATTTGCCCGTCAACGTTGTCGTCTCCTCCTCGCCACCTACGAACGGCTACGAATGAGCCTTTTATGCAAAGCAAACGAACATTTCGGTTCCTACTCCTACACGCACTCACCGAATGACTACTGCCGAGTGTTTTACTTGGCGCACAATGGCAAACCTCCTTTGATACTCGTAAATATTTTTTACTCCATTTCGGACATTTGCATAGAAATGACGAGCTGTATTATGCGCACAAAAAGACGGTGCCACAATCATTGTGCGACCTCATTCACCTTTGTTCGGGCGGCCAAGGGTATAAAGGGTCCGAGGCTGGTGGTAATGAAGTCGTTATAAGGGTGCCCAGAAAAAATGTACACCATTTTTTGTTTCATCGTCTGAGGAAACAATTTCCGAGAATTTTTCAGAGCCGCATTTAATGCCACACTCATGATAAAAATGTAAATAAAAATCGCTACTCGCTGAGTGCATGACAAATTACAAAACACATGCAATCAGCGGCTTATTTTATGTGGCGACGAAACGATGCAATCATTTGCCGTCGTCGTTGTTATTGTATTGTAGACGATATCGTCGATTGCCAATCAAAGTTATAGCTCATTTTACATTTCGTTGAGATTTTGCGTTATGGATGTATCCCCTCCGTTCTTCCTTGTTTTCCCAACTTTATCGGCGAGGGTTGATGTTTATGTAATAATCTTGAACCTTTTCAGGTCGTTTGAAGTTCTTCAACTTCACCGGCGATATGACCGTGCGTGTGGACACAACGTCCGCCTGGCTGGGTCAAATGTTTATGTCGCTGTCCCAATTCGGCTGCCAGCAGAATTTCATGCAACGATATGTGAGCTTAAAGTCGCTCAAGCAAGTCAACAGGTGAGATTCNAGTGAGATTTCGAATTTTTCAGAAAGATTTTTTATTCATAGATTTTNTATTTCAAATTATTAAGAAAGATTTTTTATTTATAGATTTTTTTTGTTGTAAAATTGCAGAGCCATGATNTCGAATTTTTCAGAAACATTTTTTATTCATAGATTTTTTGTTGTTGTAAAATTGCAGAGCCATGATGTCCAACATTCCAATTATCTTCATATTTTTCTCACTGTCATGGCTCTCCGGCATGGTTATCTACTCCACGTACGTGGACTGTGATCCGTATGCCGACGGCTATCTGGAGAAGCCCGATGAGATTTTGCCCTTCTTCGTCGAGGACAAATTGTCGTACATACCCGGTTTCCTGGGAATTTTTCTGGCCACACTCTTTAACGGTGCCCTGTGGTAAGTCCTGTTAATTGCTTCGGTGCTCCAAATTCAAAATTCCAAATTGTTAAATGGAAATTTATGAAAATTTAATCACACGACGCCCGGTGCTTGTGCTGTCTCGTGCGCTTGATTGCTTTGATTGCAAATCACATGATGTTGCCAATAAAATGCCATCACCGTCGCCATCATCGTCAACGATAACAACGACAACAACAACAACAACAACAACATTCAACATTGACACAGCATGATGGTTTCGAATTTAAATTCATTGGCGACCGTCTGCTGGGAGGATTTCGTATCGCTGTTGCCGCAATTTAAAGGACTCAATGACAAGCAACAATTGGGCATCATTAAGGTTATCACAATAATTTGCGGCCTGGTCGTTATGGGTGCCGCCTTCGGCGTAGGCCTACTTTCCGGTGTAATTGAATCATCGTTGCTGGCATTCTCGGCGACATCTGGCCCACTGTTGGGTTGCTTCGTGCTGGCGATGCTGGTGCCGTTCGCTAATTGGAAGGTAATTAAATTTTGCATCCACCCACCCACGCCCACCAACATGCGCTTCGTACGCAATGCTTGCAGGGCACTTCGGCCGGTATGGTGACGTCGTGCGCTGTCGTCCTATGGATCATCGGCGGCAGCATGACACTGGACAAGGCCGCCAAGGAGAGCACATTCCTGCCCACCTCGACGGAGGTGAGCCATTGATATCTCTGTTCATTAAATGATGCCAAAAATATTGCAATCTCTTCAAGGGCTGCACGAACACAACGTTCTCGTCATCCATCACTAAGCCGCACGAGGAAATCTCATGGCTGATGTCGCACACCCCAATTGATAACAGCACTTTGTTAATGTCACCCGCAGCGACAACTCCCAGCGGGTAAGTCAAAACATTTCCAAATCAAATGTTTCCAATATGGAAATGGACCAATATCAATACAATGGCTTTCTTGGTCGTTACAGCAACGCCCTCACCACACTCTACTCGGTCAGCTACATGTACTACAGTTTGATTGGTGCTTTTCTGTCCGTCTTCATTGGCATGCTAATCAGTTGGTTCACCCAAGACCCGAAGGATGCCTACGACTCCAAACTGCTGCATCCAATGGTGTTCCGTCTGTGGGAACGTTTCGGTGGCCCCGACAAACCGTACACCATCAACGAGAGTGACAACGACTTGAATGCGGTGACAAATACAGGCACCGCCAATGCGGGCTCGAACATCAATCATGCCTTCGACTCGCAGAACGAGACGAATATTATAATTGGCTCGAAAACGCTGGATAACAAGCATCACATGGACGTTATGTTCACAACGCCGTCCGCACAAACAACACTAACCGCCTCCGCCACGCCGGCCAGCACTAAAATGTTGAACATGACAAATGGCAGTGGCCTGATAATTGGTGGAAATCTATCAAACTCCGAGGCGTGCGAGTCCATATGCGGCGACACAAAGAACGGTTCTTATCGGCCGTTCAGCGAAAAGGACATGGTCTGACATTGAACACACACAAAGACAATTACTGTAAACTACATGTACTTTTAGAGACTTAAGACAATTTACTTAAAGCAAAGCAAATCAGCGGGAAAACTAATACAAAAATTATTCTAAGTGTAAGTTTTAAGCGTAACATAAACAATTTCGAGTGTGAGATAAAGACACTGTGATTCGTATATTCATACTTTAACTAGCCTAAACAAATGCTGCGAACTGTTAGTCAGACTAGACAATTTGCAACGATTACCACTATCGGAAACAATCTCATTTTACTTTGCCTCCCTACTTGTATACAGGACCGACTAGACCCGTGCTGCTTCGAATACTAAGATTAATTTTAACCTATATAGACTAAAGACATGGACATAGATTGCTCTATGAATGTCGAATAAACTACAATATTTACAAATTCTCATGTAAGAAGCAATAAACAAAGAATCCGAAAAGAGACCCCTGTTCGGGGTCAGTGTCTTCCCACTCTTTTGACGACTTGTCAATTAGAAAGCAATTGCCACATCACTTCATTATTTTCATATATTTCGTATACCGAATAGCGTAGATTGCTTCACAAATTCATCTAGCTTATTTTGGAATAACTCCGAAGTAACTGGTGTGCCTGGTGTCCATAGCGGATCACGTACCACATACTCGACCCACACTTTACTGTAGACTTGTTGCAGTAACTCCTTCACGTTGAGCGCAGCAGTATCGGTGTTTAATACGAATCTATTGATATTTTCCAAATAATGTGAATACAAAGAGATTAATAGAATGATGGGGAAACTCACTTGAGACCAGAGGGCGTTTCCAGGTAGTGCAATGCATACCGGTTCGTCTTGTAGTATAGGAATCCTTCGCGTGGATCGTGTGGTGAGATTTTACTCACAAATGATTTTATTGAGAACAACATGCCATACGTGAGTTTTGCTTCCTGAAATTGCAAATAATAGAAATAAATCAAATACACAAATAATAACAAGAAACGCATACCTCCTCACGGGTTATACCAGATTTTTTTGTGCGATTCCATTCGGTGTAATACATTAGGGTACCGTATTTATCGAAAATATATAAATTGTATATTGTCATTCTGTGCTATTATATATAACAAATTACTTTAAATTAACTTAAATAGAAGAGTTTTTTAACAACAAACAAATTATATTACTGCCACTAATANACTACTATATATAACAAATTACTAAATTAACTTAAATAGAACAGTTTTTTGACAACAAACAAATTATATTACTGCCACTAATATCACAAAACATAACGCAGTTGTTGAAAAATTACTTCTGCAGGTAAAATCATAACAAAGAATTATATTGTTTAGTGGATGGGTAAAATTGATGGCCAATTGTATTTTAAAAAGCATATAATGATAATNAATTGATGGCCAAAAAAGCATATAATGATAATAATGAAAATAATGACAGTGATTAGGAATTTAAGTTTAGTTAATTATCTCGTTTTAATACGTTTCGTTTTTGTATGCACACATTTAAAAATTATATCCNAATACGTTTCGTTTTTGTATGCACTCATTTAAAAATTATATCCAAAACACTAAAATATTGATGGTGTTGTTTAGAAGAATACACAGGGTGCACTATAGTTTTGATATTTAATTTAATTCCTTCTTAACTTGAACATGTGGCAATACGCACAGTCACCCAGCCTATTGTGAATAGTCTTCTTCTTCATCATCTCTTTATAAGTTATGGCAATTTATTTGCCATTTGTTTATAATAAATTAAATCACTTAGTACATTTACGAAACAGTTTTCGTATAAGAACTTAACTAATCGCACTGTAGTGGCTGACAAGCATATCTCTTGGGGATAACCAGTTGTTATTATTTGTAATGTACAAATACATATACACACATATATATTTTCGTTTTTATGGTAGAGCTGACTAAGTGCTCAAAGTTGAAGAAAACGAAGACGGAAGAACTTTTTCTCCATTGTTCATCCGAGAAGAAATAAATAACTCCAATAAAATCCGTATTCCAGTGGAGAAATTATCACAAAAGTTCAAAGAAACGGAGAGTAGATGAACATTTAATATTAAACAATGAGTGACCTTTTCAAATCGGCTATGGGTTACTTCAATAATGGCACATCAAATATCGGAATAAATGCGGGGGCAGCAAACAGCAGTGGCTCATCAACGGCAGCAGCAGCAGGATACTTTGATAACGAATTTTGTGGCAAATACGTAGAAGTCGAAGGCCATAAACTTCGCATTCGACGTGTTATTGCTGAAGGTAAGAATATGAAGGGAAAAAGTGAAAGTCAAGGGGATTTGTACTACGGCAATAGAAAATGTTCAAGAAATCACAATCAAATTTCTATTGTTTGATCAGCTGTTTCGTAAACAGGGGGAGTATACATTGCGCAAATCTCCTTCTGTGGAAACTTTTATTAAATTTTGTCATTGGCCTTGTTCGCTGTAAAGTAACTCCCACAATGACCATGACCTGTAGCTCTTGAAGCCCTCTCTCCACTACATGTTGAAATGAACACTTTTTATCAGTTTCCGTTTTGGCAACAAGCTCGCCATATCTTGTATATGTGCCCTTATCTTTTTTAGTCAATTACTATAATGTTTTTTTCAGGCGGCTATGCGTTTGTGTACGTCGCCCAAGACATCAGCACGGGGAAGGAGTACGCCCTCAAACGTCTCTTCGGCACGGATAAGCAAGCCTGCAATGCCATCGTCAATGAAATCAATACACACAAGCAATTGACGGGTCATCGGAACATTGTCAGCTTCATTGCGGCCACACGCAATGAAAACTCCAATGGGCGCAATGAATTTCTGCTGCTAACCGAATTGTGTAAAGGTAATGACGATACTAATTTCATTACATTCCATGTAATGTCATTAAATTCTGTAGGTGGTTCACTTATTGATTGCTTGGCGGGCCACTTGGATCCCCCCCTGGTGTTGAGAATTTTCTATCAGGCCACCCAAGCGGTGGCTCATATGCACTCACAAACGCCCCCCATAACGCATCGTGATATTAAGGTGAGCCATTCAACTGGTTTTTCCCGTATTTAGACAAAAAATAAAACCCAATTTCCAATTTCATTCAATACGCCCAGATTGAGAACTTTCTGATCGGCGATGATAAACAATTGAAATTATGTGATTTTGGCTCAGCCACCAAGGAAACCTTTACGCCCACGGTCGATTGGAAGTTGCAACAACGCGAGTTGCTGGTGGATCACATAGCAACGGTGACGACGCCAATGTACCGGGCCCCGGAAATGTGGGACACATGGTCCAACTATGAGATTACCATTAAGGTGGACATCTGGGCTCTGGGCTGCATACTGTACATGTTGTGCTTTCGCAAGCATCCGTTCGAGGACTCGGCGAAGTTGCGCATAATCAATGGCAACTACATACTGCCATCGGATTCACGCTATAATTGCTTTCACGAAATTATCAAAGGTAATCTACAAAAATATTCCATACAAAAATGTTGAACTGTTATAAATGTCTTGTAATTTCCCTTGTATTAGGTTGCTTGGCCGTAAATCCTTCGCAGCGTTTTAATTTTGCAATGATCCTAGAGCGGCTGGCGGCTATTGCGGAGACCCACAATTGGTCGTTGAGGGGAGCCTTGGACTTGCATGGCAAACCAATTGAATCCAGCCCCACGGAAAGTTGCCCGAATGGATTTCAGCCACTACCCCACCAACAACACCAAGAAAAGCAACCCTCACCGGCTCCGACAAGCAATTCCACATTCTATACGGACGACAGACTGCCGTCAAAATCGAGCGCCCCCACGGCAATGGCCGCAAATTCAGGCAGTCTACTGTCTTCACTGAAAGGGGGAGCCGGCAGTTTCTTTAAGAACCTGAAGGACACCTCATCGAAGGTAATGCAGTCGGTGCAACAGACAATCGCCCCCAAGGATCTAGACTTGAGCCAGATCACGTCGCGTGTATGGGTGATGCCGTGTCCGTCGATCGGCTTCGAGTCCGCCTATAAAACGAATCACATCGACGATGTGCGGCTGGCGATCGAAGGTCGTTTCGTCGGCTACAATGTGAACATCTTCAATTTCGGCAGCAAACAAGTGCCGTGCCTGCCGCCTCCGGTGCGCACCATACAAGTGGGCTACATATACGCGAGCACCTTGTCCAGAGCGCCGGAACTGCAGAACCTCTACTCGGTGGCGGACAGCATATACAGCATCTTGGACGAGGACCCCAAGGCGGTGGTGATCATACAAACCGGCGATTCGGGTGGCAATGCCGCCGCCACTCTGGTGTGTGCCCTGCTCATGTATGCCGGTTTGATACTGCAGCCCGAGGACGCTGTGCAAGTGTTTGCCGTCAAACGCAACACCGTGGACCTGCGTCCATCGGAATTCCGCTACTTGTACTATCTGGGCGACATATTGAGGCCGACACCGCTGCTGCCCCACTACAAGAGCGTGCATTTGGTGTCGTTGAGTTGCCAGCCCGTGCCGCGCATGAATCGAGCACGCGACGGATGCCTCATTTACATGGAGGTCTACTGCAATGAGCATTTGATGTTCAGCACTGAGCAGGAGTACGAGAAAATGCGGTAAATCAAGTGGGGGGCGACATGTGGCGAGACCTCTTTGCTTTAACGCTTTTGAACTTTTAGGTATTACCCGGCTGGTGCAGGCTCAAAGATAGTGCTTCCCTTGAATCTCGACGTGTGTGGCGATCTGCTCATTGTGTTGTATCATGCCCGCAACAACGCCCTCAAAATGCTGCCGCAATCCCTGAAAATCTGCCAACTGCAATTGCACACGGGATTCGTGCACGAGCAGGAGACCCTGATCACGTACAGCACACAAGACCTGGACGACTGCCCCGAACCGGAAATGGTGCCGCCAGACTTCACGGTGTCGTTGTCGCTGAACGTGGCCAGCCATGAAGACGGTCCCAGCCGGCTGCCGGCATGGCTGCCGCTCAAAGCGAAACGAAATCCCCGCACGCTGTTTAGTCGCGACGAGGAACTCGAAGAGATGGTCGACAATTTCGGTAGATAACAAGTCAAACCTTCATTTCCTGCGCCGATTTCATTGATTTTTAATTACCCCTCGGAACAGTCACGAAACCCATAACGTCTTCACGGTCAGCTCCGCAAGCGCCGCCTAGGCAAAAACTGAGGCGTCCCAGTTCCCCCTCCATATTGCCCGACGTCACCGAGATTCGTCACGAGGTGCCGGCGCCACATGTCGTCGACTCAAATCCCCCCATCGATTTGCTCAATCTGAATCAGCCGCAACCGCACGAACTGCTGGACCCGGCGGCCACGGTCATGCCCAGCTCGGATGCCAGCTTCGATTTGTTGGGCGCTTTCGGAGATGACGATTCGTCGGGCATTGCCTCAGCGCACATACCGGATATCTTGGGTGAGTCCATAAATATTCCTTTGAAAAGTNTTTCGATTTGTTGGGCGCTTTCGGGGATGACGATTCGTCGGGCATTGCCTCTGCGCACATACCGGATATCTTGGGTGAGTCCATAAATATTCATTTGAAAAGTTCAATCTTTAATCAGCGTTCTCCCTTAACGATTAGCTGACAACACCCAACCAAAGTCANCTTTGAAAAGTTCAAGCTTTAATCAGCGTTCTCCCTCAACGATTAGCTGACAACACCCAACCAAAGTCAACGCCTGGCTTGGACGACATCTTTGGCCCGTTGACCGGAGGCAATAGCGATACCTTGAATCTAGACTTTCAGGCGTTCTCCACGCCACAACCGCCACCAAAGTCAGCCGCACCGCCGAATGCCATGCCGAATGTGTTTGCCACACACAGGGCCGCACCGCCTACCAACACGACACTATTGGGGGGCATACCGAATTTTACGACGACGGCGCCCAGTAAAGAGCCGTCCCCACAACAAGTAAATGCTAATTTCCAACATTAAATTAGGCCCTCCGTAATTGATAATCGAATACTTTCAGTCAAAAGATCCCTTCGCTGACATTGCAAATTTAGCTTCCGGCCTCAATATAAACTTCAATCCGAACACTTTGGGTGCCAAGTCCACGGGCACCACACCGGTCACCGGCACAAGTCCATACACCACACAATTCTCCAGTCCCACACACCTAAACAACGCCTCGCCGCCTATGAGTGCACAACAGCAGCGTCCAATGCCACAGCCGCAAAAGCCAACGTCAACCTCACCGAATCACATGAAGACCCCGAATGGCAGCAGTGCCGCCAATTCGGGGCGGCCTTCGCCACAACCGACGCCTACGGCACAACCCTCGCGGCCCGACTACAGCCGTTCACATTTCGATGCGTCTAAGCAGGGTCAAACTGGCGGGGGCCCCGGCAAGAAGGAGGACATTTTCGCCGATATATTGGGACAGCAAGGGTACAGCTTCGGCAGTAAAATGAATCAAGGCCCGCGTTCGATCAACGAGATGCGCAAGGAGGATCTGATCAAGGATATGGATCCGGACAAATTGAAACTCTTGGAATGGGTAAGTAACAATGGGAAAACGTAGGTTAGAATTTTACTACTAATCGGTTTTCATTTTTCAGACGGAGGGCAAGAAGAGCAATATAAGGGCTTTGCTGTGCACTTTGCACACGGTGCTGTGGTCAGAGGCTAAATGGACCAAATGCGAAATGTCGACGTTAATCACAGCTACCGATGTGAAGAAGGCCTACAGAAGGGCCTGTCTGGCCGTGCACCCCGATAAGGTAGGCTGACTTTTCAATTCTTAAAAATGTTTCCCCTTTCATAGTTTTCGCGTTGCGTACAGCATAATGGCACTGAACAAGAGGAGATCGCCAAACTCATTTTTATGGAGCTCAATAATGCTTGGACTGATTTTGAGAACGACAGCACCCAACAAATCTTCGGTTCATAAAACTAGTTTCACAGATAAGAAGGCCACAATGTTAGTTCTATAGGTTTTTGTTAGTTTCAGGCAATTTTAGTTTGGGTATTGCAATGAATTCTAAATGGTATACGCTATTCCGTTGTGTACGCGTATCGAGGAGGGCTGTTTA
>JXPZ01001726.1:0-13781 GCA_001014575.1 Themira minor
CCAATACTATGGCTCCACAATTGGTATGAAAATTGACTAACCTAATCCCCCCCTTAATAACACTAATTCGTCATTTTGTTTGATACAGGAAAACTTATACCCGGCAGTCCGGCGGATCGCTGNTACTAACCTAATCGTCCCCTTAATGACACTAATTCGTCATGTTGTTTGTTACAGGGAAACTTATACCCGGCAGTCCGGCGGATCGCTGCAACGAGCTCAAAGTGGGCGATCGGATCACCGCAGTGAACCGCATTGATATTGCGGGCATGTCGCACGGCGATGTTGTGAACCTGATCAAGGACTCTGGCTTGCATGTGCGTCTGACTATCGGATGTCCCAAGGAGGGGGCCGCCATGGGCGGACCACATCCCAATGCGAACGGCAAGCAAGTCTCACCCGGGCAAATCTCGCAAATTCCGATGGGCTATCATACACCGTTATTGCTACAACAGCAGCAACAACAACAACAACAACAACACCATCAGCAGCAATCGCCCATGTCCAATGGCACAATCCAACGTGGTTATGATCTACCGAGAACAACGACGGATTCGGCGGCCGGCGGCACTCCCACGCTACAACAGCCGCATCAATTATGATTTCGGGAATTCCATTTTCAAATGCTGTACAGAAGTTGTCTCTAGCGCGCGTATTTCCTTTTGTTTCTCTCTTGTACAAATACACTGTTTGTTAAAGGTACTTAATATTAAAATTGGAAATTAGTTTATGTTTAAGAACTCCCCTCCAAAGACTGATGAATGTGAACATAGAACATATGCATGAATACCAATCTCGCCTTGTATGTATGCCGCAATTGTAAAGAATCCGCAACACAAACTAATTCCAATGTTGTACGATTTTCTGCTGGAAATATTAAACTTATCTCAAAAAATACATATTTGCTTAATTGTTAAGAATATTATTGTAATTTAATTCTACAAAACGACTTTTCAAAACTCAATTTAGTTTTCTTTCTTGGGTTGTAATATTTCATACATATTCTAGTAATAGATTATATTTAGCATTTATACACAATGTAATGAATTTACAATAAATATTTTATTTTGTCAAGACGTGTACTCCACTTGGAAACTTACATGGGGTGTTCATTAACATGAGGTATCTACCATTTTAAAACTCATAAATAATTAGATTTTGTCGTCTTTAAATGGGAGATGTTTATTACAAAAGAAATTATGCGAAATACATGTTATATGGGCTTGATCTTGAAATGCAAGCCAATTAATGAGAATACTAAACATTTCAAGTCTTGTACTAGGTAATAGAAGCAACGAAGTCCCTCCGGATCCTTCGACCTGTTGACATCGACCAGAGAGCCTGTTTTTGATGTCGTGAACGATATGTGTTCGTCGCCAATCACAATCTCGAGTTCCTGACAATGTACAATCGCAATTAGTAAACATATAACTAGTCGTTGGTATGTATGTATGTGTGGGAGACTTTCACTAACCTGACGGCCAACACGATCTGGCGGTGGCCATGGCGAATCATCTTCGGCCATAATTTCGGAGTCCAAAATGATGCGTTTCAATTCCTCCATCACGGACTGGTGCACGAAAGCCTCCTTACGGATCATTGTGTCGTTTTTGTAGTTTGAGTTATTGGCATAGCGCAGTTTGCCATCTGGCCTAAACTCGAATTCGAGAAACTCATGTCCGAATTTTCCCTTGTGGCCGACATAGTAACGCAAGTAAAACTCTTCGCTGGCCATTTTTGCCTTTGTCCCTAACAAATTTGAAGAGTTTATTTACAAATTATTTTATAAATTACAAATAGTAATTTACCTTCTAACAATAATGCTTCTTACAAAAATGACAAATGCGGCGTTTTTTCCACTGAAATGTTTGTATGTATAAGTGTGTGTATTCGTTTGTGTCAAAATCGTGGAATTCTTCGTATTGAACGTTTGTAGCCACGCATTAGACGATGAAATATTGATCAATATCGCGATTTTGACAAATGAACAAAATGAATTCCGTGGTTGCCACCTTGGTTCTTTTTTATATCCCATTATTTGACGAATTTTATGTTTTTTATCATTTATACTTGATATTTTCTATTGTAATATTTTATTTAAGACCATCACAATTCAAAAATTTTATATTAAAATCCATTTTAGTTTTTTAAATATATATTCCATATATGGCATGAACTCTAAAACTAATATTCATTTCGCGGTTTTGACATTTACATTGTTACCTTGTTATTATTGTGCCACATTGTTGTTGCTACATTTGTTGTTGTAAGTGTGCAACATTTTTGATGAAAACAAAGTTCGGCTTTCAGTATTCGCAATATTGTAAATTGTAGCTGCAATAAGGAAAGTAAAAACAAATCGCCTATATGTAGTCTCCAATTCGTTTGTTCGCAGTCGATTTCTGGTGTTTTGATAAATAAATACGCAGTCATGCGAAATATAATTTTAAAATGTGTGTCGTCATAGCCTGGTCATAGACTGGTCAGTTCTGTGAAGTGTCTCGCAAGTGGTGTGGTCTGGCGGATGGCGCGCGCATTGCCAGTTATTTTGGTCAAAGTAATGTTACAAGTTGAGCTCTCTTCACATATGCTCATCATTACTGCCTCCGTGCTCTCCACACATGCGCACGAAGTTGCGCCGGAAAGAGAAAACGTTCCCGTAATACAGTAATAGGCCTCACGAAGTTGATTGCAATTTCGAGAACGTGCCGAGTGCTAAGTGAAAGTGAGAAGTATCGGAGATTTGGGGGCTATACGGCGTTCCTCAATGCACATCAAGCATGTGCATTTGTTGAGGGTGAAACTTCGCGCGAAAATCGAAACATCATGTGGCATTTTAGTGGACATTAAAATCCGTCCTGCACCGACCAATGAAGGTAGTTTCCTGCTTTTACTTTGAATGCGCGTGACCCGGATGCTCTTCGTGATTTGTCCGGGCTTACAACAAAGTTGCAAAACGCTCTTTACAACTCTCCCAAAGCTAGGTCAATATGTTTGCAAAATCGATGACATTGAGTGCAACATTGTAGGTGCACTTGTTGGTGACTCCAAAACGTTCTCTTTGCCCGCAAACATGCTTACTTTGTGCATTAGCGGCGCGGATGACAATGTTGATGTAATAGGGCGACCACGAGAGAGAGAGAGCAAGCGAGCGATTCCGTACCCGGAGATGTTTTGGTTTGATTTGTATGCGAAATGTTCAACCCCAGGCAGCTTCAACTTTGTACGAAGAGTTTGTGTGCGGCTCTGTAAGGCAACAATGTTCTCTCGTTACAATGTTAACTGTGGGGAGAACGAGATCTGGCCCGCAAGTTTGCCAACCTGAATTGGGGACAGTAATTGTAAAGTTACTTTGTTGCAAGGAGGTCGCTTTTTACAACTCTCTTTGTAACTGGAATTGCTAATGGCCGGGCTCACATATATATGTACACACGGGATTGGTATTATTGATTTTTGCAAGCTAATTTATTTTGTTAAGCAATTTTGAGAATATTTAAATTTTGTTTTTACTTACAGACCAGCCTCTATAAATCGCTAGCATGTAGACGAATGCATTCCACTCAGTGTAGCCGCAACAGAAGACTTAACGTAATTTTAGTGAGCCCCATTCAGAGTTTTCGAATTCGCAATTGCAACTCGTACATGGTATCCATATGCAAGAAGCCCATAGCCCACCACAGTCAGACATGCTAATTAAGTGACTGCTTTAATAACGACGGAATCGCAGGATTAAAGCATCCGTTCTGCATCCCAAAATGGATGACATCAGGGAGAAAATGCATTTCACAAATGCCAGCACAGCAATGTCAACGACCCTCAGCACTAATGCCACAGTCGAGCACAAACGCACTGCCTGCAGTGGTGTCAGCGACAACAGCTCTTCGCCGTCGTCGAGCAATTCCAGTCGAAACTTCTATCAGTTTGCGTGCATTGTGGTCGTGTGCGTTTTGTGCTACTACAACAGCACACAATGCGGCCTCGTGTTCGACGACGTCAGTGCGATACGGGACAACAAGGACTTGCGGCCGAGCTCGCCGCTGCGCAATGTGTTCCTCAACGACTTCTGGGGCACCCCCATGCGGAAGGAGCAATCCCACAAATCGTATCGCCCCCTCACCGTGCTCACCTTCCGCGCGAACTACCTGCTGCACGAGCTGCGGCCGTACGGCTACCACTGTGTGAACGTGTTGTTGCACATTGTGGTGTGCCTGTTGTGGCGTCGCGTCAGCCGGCTCTTGCTGGAGCACTGCGCACACTCGCGCTGGCCTCCCCAACAACAAATCAACGCTTCCGGTACGGCTAATCTATTCAGTAATTGCAGTTTCCTTGCTGCCCTGCTGTTCGCTCTCCACCCGATACACACCGAAGCAGTTACTGGTGTGGTCGGGCGAGCTGAACTGCTCTCTTCCATATTCTACTTGGCTGCGTTTCTTGCGTACTCGAAGGCCGCCACGGGCGCTGCATTGGGGCGTCGCCACTTGCACGCGTCGGCGACTCGATGGCTGTCGTTGGCATTCACGTTCGGCAGTTGCCTGTTGGCCTCCATGCTGTGCAAAGAGCAGGGCATCACCATAGCGGGCATTTGCGCGGCCTACGAGGTGTTTGTGGTGCAACAAATACGGCCGTCCGANCTGGCCTCCATGCTGTGCAAAGAGCAAGGCATCACCATAGCGGGCATTTGTGCCGCCTACGATGTGTTTGTGGTGCAACAAATACGGCCGTCCGACTTGTGGCGGACGCTGCAGTACTGTTTCGAGGAGAAGAAGGTCTCGTCGCCGACGGCAGCGGCAAAGGCTGCAAACGGCATGCGCCTGTCGGCGTCACCGATGTCGCGCGGCGTGTTGTCCGTTTGGAANAGCTGCAAACGGCATGCGCCTGTCAGCGTCGCCGATGTCGCGCGGCGTGTTGTCCGTTTGGAATGGAACACTCTTGCGGCGTTTGATATTCCTGATTGCTGTGACCGGCGCCTTGCTGGTGGGACGCGTCTACGTGATGGGCTCCCAGTTGCCGGTGTTCACGCGCTTCGACAACCCGGCCTCTGCGGCGGACACCCCGACGCGTCAGCTCACTTTCAGCTACCTCATTTACCTGAATTTATGGTTGTTACTGTTTCCCAGCAACCTGTGCTGTGACTGGACTATGGGTGAGCATTTCCATCGCCATTCCTATCGCATTAACTAAATTCAGTTGCACCTCTCTTCTTTAACAGGAACAATTCCATTAATTGAAACGTTCACCGATCCCCGCAATGCGGCCACTGTGGTAACGTTCGTGGCCTTAGTCGGACTGGTGGCCCATGCATGCCTGACGCGCTGCCTGAAGCATTCCCGCACACTGCTGATGTGCTTGGCCTGGATGGTCTTGCCTTTCATACCGGCCTCTAACCTGTTCTTTCCGGTGGGCTTTGTTGTGGCCGAACGGATTTTGTACATGCCCTCGATGGGCTTCTGTTTGCTGGTCGCCTACGGCTATTCGAAGATGGAGTTGCATTTGCAGTGCACAAGCAAGTCGCTGAAAATCTTGAGTCGCATTTTCATGCTGCTGCTTCTGGTGTCGCATGGGGTGAAAACGAATCGCCGCAACTACGACTGGCGCGACGAGTACTCGCTGTTCATGTCCGGGGTGCATGTCAACGCGCGAAACGCGAAACTTTTCAACAACGTGGGGCATGCCTTGGAGAATGAAGGACGCTACACGGACGCCTTGGTGTACTTCCAGCAGGCGGTGCGCATTCAGGAGGATGACATTGGCGCCCACATCAATGTGGGTCGTACCTACAACAACCTGAAGATGTACCAGCAGGCGGAGGAGGCCTACCTGAGGGCAAAGTCGCTGTTCCCGAAAATCAAGCCCGGCGAAAGCTACCAGGCCCGCATTGCTCCCAACCACCTGAATGTGTTCATCAACTTGGCCAACCTGATCGCACGAAACCAAACACGCCTCGAGGAGGCGGACCACTTGTACCGCCAGGCGATTAGCATGCGGGCCGACTATGTGCAGGCCTACATCAATCGCGGGGACATCCTCATGAAATTGAATCGCTCGGCCGAGGCGCAAGAGGTGTACGAGAAGGCCTTGCTGTACGACAGCGAGAACGCGGACATCTACTACAACCTCGGGGTGGTCTTCCTGGAGCAGGGCAAGAGCGCTCAGGCCCATGTGTACTTCAACAAAGCCATCGAACTGTATCCGGAGCACGAGCAGGCCCTCTTGAACTCGGCCATTTTGCTGCAGGAAATCGGCGGCGCCGATGCCCGGCAATTGTCGCGCGAACGCCTTTATAAGGTGCTGGCCCGGGACGATGCCAACGAGAAGATCTACTTCAATTTGGGCATGCTGGCCATGGACGAGGCCAACTTCGAGGAGGCGGAGCAGTTCTTCAAGCGCGCCATACACTTGAAGGACAACTTTCGCAGTGCCCTCTTCAACTTGGCCTTGCTGTTGGCCGACGCGAACCGGCCCCTGGATGCGGTGCCCTTCCTCAATCAGCTGATCCGCCACCATCCGGATCACATCAAAGGCCTGATACTGCTCGGCGACATCTACATCAATCACATGAAGGACATGGACTCGGCGGAGTCCTGCTACCGCCGCATACTGCAATACGAACCGCACAACATCCAAGGGCTGCACAACCTGTGCGTCGTGTTTGTGGAGCGCAAGCGGTTGGCCAAAGCCGAAGCTTGCCTCAAGTATGCCCATCACTTGGCTCCCCACGAGGACTACATACTGCGTCACCTGAACATTGTCCAAACGCGACTGCAGAAATACGCCAAACTACCTGACGACTCCGAGGAGAGGAGAATGGCGTTCGCCGACTTTGATTTGCGGGAATTTCNATCCGAGGAGAAGAGAACGGCGTTCGCCGACTTTGATTTGCGGGAATTTCCGTTCCAAGGCGCCGAGAATGTGCGGCAAAAATCATAGCGCTACTTGAAGTAGACGACATGTACGACCTTAAGTTAGTTAACCGCTCTACTATACATAGGGTGTAGTGTAGGTGTATGCAACTATAAGACCACACTTCTTTTTAAGTTCTTCCAATTTGAACACTGAAATGCAGTGATTTTGTGCGAGCCCAATCTAATGGCCCCAATTTGGTCATCCACAAGCCAACATCAATGGAATGTGAGTTCGTGCTACGAACGGCGTTTTCTCGTATAATCCAATGCAAATGTTAAGACGTTGACTAACGAAATGGTTTCCGCTCAGCAGAAAAGCTTCAACCACATTCCGAATGGGGAATTTCAAACATGTAGAACATTTTCATGTAAGGAGACGAAAAGTATTCGAACTTTATAGTAGACTGTAAGTGAAAACCGTGACTGCTTGGGTGTTTTTACGAAAGTATGACCAAGACACACCTATAACCTATTGTATATATATGGTAAAGTGTATTTATATTAAGGTTGTTTAAACGATATTGAAAATTTCTGTGTGATCCAAACTCGTTTGTCGATTATGCAGTACAGCATTTGCACAAGTACATAGTTTCCAGCACCAAAATGATCGAATATAGACTAACCATTCTTCTAAGTTGAGACATCAAACATGTGAATAGTTGTAAGTTAAAAGGTTATCATTTTATTTAAATAAAGTAAATATTAATAAAATAAGATAATTTTCATTATTCATGTTCTATTCTCTGATCGCTTGAGCATAAAATTATGCGATATTGAGGCTACTTGTGAGTATACAGCTAATTGATGATAGCTGGCCTTAGAACGAATTTGTTTCATCNGAGTATACAGCTTATTGATGATAGCTGGCCTTAGAACAAATTTGTTTCATCTAGCAGTGGACCGTGTATTGATGACGCCCTTGGCAGTAGAAAGCGAAAGTGTGATGATTATTGAACCCATCGAAAGCATCGTTTTGTTTACACCACTGCAAATGAACAGAGAAGGCAATTATAGCTGACTTGCTTCATGTTTTCGTAATACACGGGGCTTTCGTAGAATAAATTTTACAATTGATAGTGGAGAACAATAAAAAAACCATGATGTAACACACCAGCACAAATCAATTGTAAGCGAATTAGCAACAGTTTGAACAGCCACAATAACCTGCCGAAAAGAATTTATTATGCAGAGGGGTCATAAAACAATTGCGTCGCAACTGAACAATGCCCGTGAACGACACTGACTCTCTTTCGCCAAATACCTCTACAATAAAATGTGTTTATCATGCGATTTTGGTTTATTGTATAATTTTTCGGAAGCCCATGCACAGCAATGATTTGCCGAGTGCGCTTTGCAAATCGCCGGGGTGCTCGCGCGATAAATTAGCAAGACGCTGTTAGTTTTGTTCGACGTCAGCTCTTCGACAGTGGCCGTGCGGATCGCGCATAGTGAACGAAAATAATATTCACGAAAAGGATAGTGCAATGCGGTGTGTGTGTGGTGCGGTGTATGAGAAACGATTTTTGCTATGTTAATCTACGATAAGACTCATAAAGCTCTCCAGTTGATAGCCTGAGCAAGATTGTTGTGATTAGATTTCAAGGGGCCCGAAGTGACTGAGTCGATTAAATATCGTTTAAAATCGAATTAGACTAGTTGAAACGCAATCGTCGGTACGTGAGCATCCAACGATGCTGTCGTGGAAGAAACTGGTTTCCACATTCCTGGTGCTGTGCACATTTGCCAGCCTGCCGCATGCCGCCAAATGCGATGGCTCCTATTATGACAAATTCTATGCGGCCCGCCGCTTCATACCGTTGAAGCGCACCACGCTCCTGGACTACAATTTTGAGGTGAATCTTGGCGACGAGGTGCTGGCGGATTTCGAGCAGGTCGCTTTGACCGGCGATATCAAGGAGCTGGGCAGCTGGCGACCCGAGGAGGCGATTCTTTTGAACCGCACCGACGACAAGAAAGTGTGGACGGCCACAGCTAGCTTGACTGCCAATACCACTGTGAACTATCGGTACTTCATTGCGGCGGTGAACTCAGAAACTGGCAGTGTGCATGTTCGTCGCTGGGAGTCTCATCTGCATGCGAGACACTTCAACAGCTCCACTTTTGCGGGCAATCGGAGCGACATCTTTGGATACGACAAAACGCAGAGCACGGAGCGCGTGGTGCAGAAAGGATGGTTAAACACAGGACGAATTGTGCAGTTCAAACTGTTGCGCAATCCACTTCAGATCTACGAACCCCTCAATGGCGATATTGAGTTGCGTTTGAAGCTGCAACCGGTGGCACCAAGGACGTTGACGCCGATCCTGCCATCGGCTCGGGTCCATTCCGAGTACGTACGCATGGAATATGGAAACAGTTTCCTGCGCGAGCAACCCGAATTCGGTGTGCCATTTGCTAAGGATGACATTTTGATTTTCCAAACCACCCTCGATGACCTACCAAATGTGGCGTACCTGTTGAAGGTGTACGCCAAAAACAAGGGCTCCACCGAGGTCCGTCTGATTGGTTATCAGTATATATATCCGGAGGTCATCGAGGGTACGGAAGGCAATTTCACGGTTAACCTTCTGTCTCCGACCTGGCTGAACTCGATGGGCATGNGGAAGGTAATTTCACGGTTAACCTTGTGTCTCCGACCTGGCTGAACTCGATGGGCATGGTGGTTATTCAGTACTTGGTAATCACACCTTTGCCCACGCAATCAGATAACTTCCGGACTTCTATGATGGAATATTGGCGCGATAGTTGGTCTGGCCTTGATGTGGGCCATCGTGGCTTGGGCAAAAGCCTAAAAATGGCCTCGAATGCTGCTCCGGTGATCGAAAACACAGTCGCTTCGATGGTGGCTTCCGGGGAATTGGGCACGGAAATGGTGGAGTTCGATGTGCAACTTACTAGTGATCTGATACCGGTTATCTATCATGACTTTTACATCTATGTGTGCATTGAATCGAAGACTCCAACGAGCGTGAGTGATCTGACCGAGGTCTTGATTAAGGATGTGACATATGAGCAGTTGAAGGACCTGAAAACTTATCAGGTGGTAAACAATAAAATCATCGAGTACCCGGCCCACAATTCCGTCGAACAGGAGGATCTCCGTCTGTTCCCTCTGTTCGAAGACTTCCTCACGAAAGTCAATAAGTCCGTCGGATTCGACATCGAAATTAAGTGGCCACAGCTCAAGAAGAACGGTGCCTATGAGAGCGTACAGACGATCGACAAGAACACCTACATTGATCGAATCCTTGATGTGATGCTGAAGCATGGATGTGGCCGTCTGAGTTTCTTCACCTCTTTCGACGCCGACATTTGCACGCTGCTGCGATTCAAGCAAAACATGTATCCCGTCATGTTTCTGTCTTCGACCAACTTGCCCACCTTCCAAGATCCACGATCCGACTCAATTTACCAATCGGTGAACAACGCCCAAGCCTTCGATTTGGCGGGCATTGTGCCAAATGCAATTCACATACAAAGGGACCCGTCCCTCATTGAGGTGGCCACCAAGCAGAACAAGAAGATATTCCTATGGGGCGATGTCATTAAGGACACCGAGTCCATTGAATGGTTCAAGTCACAAGGGGCCACAGGAGTTATCTATGATCGACTGGATGTGTGGTTGCCGGCAAACAAAACAAACAACTTGTTGAGGGAGCCCGACTTGCCCGGATTCTTCCAGTTGCAATGCTCGGATAAAGCCAAAGAGGACGACGACAATTCGAACGGGGAGAATCCGTCGAACAACATTAGTTTCTTTTAAGCAATTATGAGTACTTGAGATTTGTATTCATTCACATATGAAAAACCAATAAATTCTTGATTCTAATTTCGTGCCATTTATTTGGGGGAAAACAAAATGGATTTGAGTCAAAAAGTTGATTATTTATTTATACAAATAGGCGTTCATTGAGTTGATGAATAAATAATTTACAATCAAATGTTTGGTATCGAAATCAGAATAATTATTACATAAAATGATTACTTCGACAATGACTAGTTGCACGTAGGCCCCGTTTCTTTGAGGCAATTGCTTATTGTTTTCCACTTTGAACAGTCACTACGCTATTATGCCTATCCCTGTAAATAATAAACATTTATACAAACATAAGTAAGGCAACCGCATTTGAAAATCCTTTCAATCCCTTCCAAAGTGTAAATGCAAAACAAGATTTTTGACTTGGGGAACTCTTTAGTTCCCCCCGCAATTCACTCGCATGCGATTTTGCCGTCAAAACTGCTGAGGGCGATTGCGAAGGCCTGCAATGCGCACAGCGGATAGCGGTAGTCCATGGTAAAGACGTCCTCGGATGTGCGGCCGAATTGCATGACTATATATTCAGGATCCGAGTCGTGGACGAGTTGGAAATTCTTGACGGATGCTTGGGTGACCCGTCCGTGAAAATTGAGCACATACGATTGGGTCTCATCGTTCCACACGGGAGTTTTGTTGTGCAGCTCAACAATGGTGTCCATGTTCTGAAGGAGAAGCATTCGTTTTGGAAGGTTCTCTCTCGGTTTAAACTCATTTAGTTTACCTTCAATTTCCATAGGTCCAAAATTCCTTGTTGCTTCGGATCAGCCGAACTGATCTTGACTCGTTGGTCGTCTTCTGTCATGCCTGGCAGTATGACTGTCATGTTGCGGGGACCCTTGAAGCCGAGAATATTCGTGTCCTACAAGAGAAATTCAAGTAAATAGTCATTGAGTTTCATAATGCAAGACTTACATAAATGACGACAGCCAAATCAAGGCGGGGATTCTCGGCGCTTTCCTTGTCGCCATTGTCGAACACTGTGAAAGACGTCCCGAACACGTTCGAACGTAATTTTCCGCAAAATCCGTCGGCATTACGAGATAAATCGGTCGGGTCACAACTCATGATGTAATTGGATGTTTTGCTCTTTTTCCGTTTGCGACCTAACCCAATTTGATTCCAATTTATTCTCATTTTCTCTATGGCATTTCCCCTCCACCGGCTCGCATTTGCACTCACCACCGAGTAGAAATATTTTTTTGCCATAGTCCCTCTCCAAGTGCAGATAATAAATGGGGAACAAGCCGCGATCCATACCCTTGCGGTCTCGTGTGATGCGGCATTTGAAGAGAACCCCCTGCGGCGCTGGTTGCATCACGAACTGCTCTATGTTGCCGACCAAGTCACCTTCGGTTTCACTGCCATTGCCTCCGCCCTCGATGCTGCCTCCGCCGCTTTGCTGATATGCGGATGCTCCAATTGCGGCTGCCGAAGCTGAACCCGAAGCACTGGCCGAGATGTTTTTGCTGGGCACGACCGGCACCCCGCCGGACGACACGTTGCGGTTCGCAAAGTCGTCGTCGTCTAGTGTTTCGCTGAACGACTGATGATGCAGCCGTGCTCTCTGATGGGAACTGGAACTTTGCGGGGTGTTCGAGTGCAGGTCTCCGATTACCGGGCTGCTTTCCTCATCTTCGATGTCGTATGTGGAAATCTCCTCTATGATATCTGGCAAAGGGGTTTCAATTTGCAGAGATTCCCTACTATATTGTATTCATGGTGCCTACCTTCATGACTCATCGATCGCCCTTGCCGTATGCTATTCGAGTTCAGGTTATGCGTTTCTTTTGCCGAATGCGGAGCGGTCAACAATTGATCGGGATTCTGCGGTGAGCTTATGAATTGCATGGGCCCGTCGTAGGCATGCAACTCTCTGTTCGAACGCATACCCGACATGGGTCGCGCAATTTGCAGATCGCTGGCCTGCACCATACCGGGAGAGGCTCGCTTCTGGCGAATGTAAGCCTCCATGAGCTGACGCTGAAATCAAACGAGATTGCATTCAATTTGTTATCCAATTATGTACATGAGGATGAGGCTGCAATACAACCGAAACAAAGGCAAGCCATTAGTAATGAACTTGAAACTTGAATGGCTGCAGAGGTAGGGAAAAATCTACTCGCCAAATCCGGAAGTATCATTTTTAATGATTTTGTTGTTGTTTTGCAGCAATCACACTGGTCCACTAGAATCTCTGATTGCCCTGTGGGTAATTCTAATTACTATAAATGCTATGTAATGCTATTATGCTGATGGNATGCTATTATGCAGATGGGAAACAGGTTGTCATTAATAGGCTCCAATATGTTCTTATTTTAACATGTGTTAAAAGAATAATGAAGTGTTTATTTGTTTGTNGGAAACAGGTGGTCATTAATAGACTCCAATAACTTAACATGTTTTAAAAGAATAATGAAGTGTTTATTTGTTTGTNACAAACAGGTGGTCATTAATAGTCTCCAATATGTTCTTATTTTAACTTAACATGTGTTTATTTGTTTGTGGCCTACTTGATTTTCGCAATGTTAATCTTCGTCAATACTCAAATCACCAGTCGATACGAGTAGCTAATTATATTATATTCCCTGTGATTAGATTGCACGTGCGATAAGTTGTTATTGATGTGATGAAATAACGTTTTCAATACAAATTATTTATTCGGTAGCTACGAATCTTTGATAATAATCATTAAGTCATTCAGGATAACAAAAACAACATTTAAACGTCGGTTTCATTGTAGTTGGAATGACTTCGGCAGATTTTTATCGATTCGATTTAGTTTTCGCCGATTCAACGGTATTCATCGATCTATAAAATAAGATAATGAAAGCATTTCCAAATTCATTACCAAAAGGAACTCCCTTGCAGTTAATTAAAAGGGCGAGAGAGAGAGAGACTGAGACTAAAAGCCATTGCATGTAAGCCGGTCATAAAAATTTTAATAATCTTATCTTTTTTAAAAGGATATTTAAATAGGTTAATTAAAATTTCTTGATGGATCTATTTAAACTCCAAAGCCAACGGGATCACATCGTTAAGTT